>CM033631.1:1450288-1596226 GCA_019453435.1 Rhinogobius similis | reverse complement strand
ATTTCACTCTAGTGTCTAAACTGAGCTGCAGCGTGTGATGATTCACCAGGTAAAACATGAATGAATGAGATGTATGTTGTGAGCTCAGGTCATTTGGACTCTTCCTGCAGCGTTTGGAACAAATCAGATCCTTCATTTAGTCCTGACGCTTCAAAAACATTCAGTGGGTTCAGAATCCACCAAACGCACAACACCATGACCTCTGACCCCTGACCTGACCCCAGTCCTGACCTCTGACCACAGCCCTGACCTCTGACCCCGGCCCTGACCTCTGACCCCCGCCCTGACCTGACCACAGTCCTGACCTCTGACCCCAGTCCTGACCTCTGACCACAGCCCTGACCTCTGACCACAGCCCTGACCCCAGCCCTGACCTCTAACCCCAGCCCTGACCTCTGACCACAGCCCTGACCCCAGCCCCTGACCTCTGACCCCAGCCCTGACACACTCTTCCAGAAAGAATTCCACTTAAGTTTTATAAAAGACACCCCTGGTCTTCATCAGGATTAAACCAGGACTAAACCAGGTCTAAACCAGGACTAAACCAGGTCTAAACCAGGACTAAACCAGGTCTAAACCAGGTCTAAACCGGGACTAAACCAGGACTAAACCGGGACTAGACCAGGACTAAACCAGCGCACACTTAAAAACTGGGACTTTGTTGGGACTAAAGGACAAAACCAGGACTAAACCAGGTCTAACCCAAGATTAAACCAGTTAAACCAGTTCTAAAGGACAAAACCAAGTCTAAACCAGGACTAAACCAGTTCTAAAGGAGAAGACCAGGACTAAACCAGGACTAAACCAGGACTAAACCAATTCTAAAGGAACTAAAAGACTAAACCAGGACTAAACCAGGTCTAAACCAGTTCTAAAAGACAAAACCAGGACTAAACCAGGTCCAAAGGCCTAAACCAGGTCTAGACCAGGTCTGCCCCAGGCTGAAGCTGGCCTGGTGGGTCTGGTCCGGTTGCGCTCGGTGAAAGTCCTTCCCCGTTGGGTTTAACCCTTTAAACAGACACAGCTCCTCGTTGGAGCCGCTTCACTCGTCCAGTCGCTCTTTGCGTCCTTCACGTTTCCTTCTCGTGCCGTTAAAAAAGCTAAATGTCCACAACCGCAAAGACTCCAAACACGAGGCGAAACCACGGGCTTCGTGAGCCGTTCTGACTGGGTTTAGTTTGTGGATTGTGGATGGAGAGTAGGTCCAGAGTCTGGGGTTCTGTTGAAGGTTTGAAGGCGTTTCTGATGGTTTGTGCTTTTGAAAACATCTGAAGAGCAAAGACACGTCTGAAACACTTTAAGAGCAGAAAAATCATCTAAAATAACTCAAATCCAGACCAAATTATTCTCGTTTTGAGTTGCTCTGACTAGATCCAGTGAGCGGGTTTGAATAACTGGATTCTTGAGTTGTTCTGACTTGATTTAGTTAGAAGTTTTTGAGTTAAAAGTAGTGCCCAGAGTTTGGGGTTTTAATAAGATTTAAACATATTTCGGATTGGTTTAAAGACATTTATCAAACTCAAACTCACTCTTTTTTTTCAAAGTGAATGTAATACTGATTATTTAAACGTTTATGTTGTGATTTAAATGTCTTTTCTTGTTCTGTAAAAGCACAAAAAAGAGAAAATGTGGCCAGAAACACTTTAAAGACAGTAAAATAATCTAAAACTACAAACTAAATCAATCTTTAAAAGTAACAACAACTCAAATCCAGATCAGATTTCACTGGAATTCTGGTTTTGAGTCGTTCTAGGTCCAATAGATTCTGAATAACTAACTATTGAGTTGAGCTGAAGTGATTCGAGTAGCACATGTTTAATTAAAAGCAGGTCCAGAGTTTTGGGTTTTATTTATTTAAAGACCTTTATAAAATTCAAATTAAGTTCATATAATATCGATTACTTAAGTTTTTTTTGTTTTGTTGGTGATTTTAATGCATCCGAAGCGTCATAACCAACAAACTAAACCGATCTTGAAAAGTGAAAACAACTCCAAACCACCGGAGCCTCGTCTTGAGTTGTTCTGACAAGATTCAGTTCAGTTTAGTGATTATTTTAAGTTTTTTTTTGTTGTTTTGTTGGTGATTTTAATGCGGCTTAAGCGCAAATAAAAGTCAGAAACGCTCTAAAACCAGTAAAACAACCATCCCGACCCACAAACTAAACCGATCTCCAAAAGTAAAACCAGCTCCAGCCCAGACAAGAGTCTCGTTTGGCCTCGTTTGGCCTCGTGCCGTTTTCTTTCTTCTTCTTCTTTGTTTCGCGGCGTTCAGCACGAGATGTCGGCGGCGTTGGGACGTTTTTTTACAGTAACACGGTTCCACACGACTCACAACATTTAGTTAAGAACAATAAATAAGATCAGTGCTCGCTACGGCGGCTGCAGCTCCGCCCCCTCAGCTCCGCCCCCTCAGCTCCGCCCCCTCAGCTCCGCCGCTTCAGTGGAAGTCGTCCAGTTTGTTAATTGCACTCTTTAACTCGTGTGTTTTATATTCTCTGATGATTTATACAAGAGAACTGTAGTTTTCTTGCTGCTTTACTCCAAAAGTGTTGTTATTATTCAGTATTTTTTGCTGCGGATCAGTGAAACACATTTGTGCGGTGACAAAGTCTGACTCGATCGCGTGTTTCAGCCTCGAGTCCCGATCGAAGACGTGTAAATCCGTTCAATCTGAAGAGCTGCGGCTAACGATGGTTTTCGTGTTCGACGTCAACGTTCGACGTTATTTCTGTTGAACGCTGACTTTTTAAACACATTTTTAACCAAATAAAAGGTTGAAACGTGAGACTGAAGGCTTTAGAGAGAGAATATTCATGAATAAAAGCTGAAAATGTTTCTTTTTTTTGTCATTTTGATTTAATATGACGCGGTCCTCGTTATAAAAGGTCTTTTTGTGTGTTTTGGAGTCGGTTTAATCCAGACAAACATTACCTTTAGAGAAACACGATTATTTTAAGAGCCGACTCGTCATAATTAGTCGATTAATCGTTAGTAACAGGTGGTTTTAATCTCAACGACGTGTTGAAACTCAGACACAGGTTTCCTCTTAAAACATATTAAATGTGATTAGAGATTAAGACTGCAACATGTTTGGCCTAAACAGACTCCAAAAAACACAAAAAAGACCTTTTATAACACAGACAGTGGCATTATTGACTCAAAAAGTCAAAAAATGAATAAACAATCTCAGATTTTCATGAATAATACATTTGATTCTCTCTAGAGCCTGATTTTCCACCAGCGCCGTGAGGTTTTGTGTTGAAGAAATGTCCAGTTTAAGTTCACATATTGACAGTTGTGGGTGGAACTGACTCATTTATAACTTTGGAGTGTCCTGAGCACCAAAAACTAACACAAAACCATCACCTTTGACACATTTAAAGAACCAGACAGTGGCACAGACATTATTTATCATATAAACCTTCTGGTTTGGTCATGTTTTGGTCGTAGTTGGTGCCGTGGTATCGTTTCAACTCAAAAAGCGTGCCGCGACTGAAAAAAGGTTGAAGAACACTGCTCTAGAGCAGTGGTTCTCAAAGTGGGGGTCAGGACCCCTCTGGGGGTCGGGAGGAATGAGCTGGGGGTCGCCAGATGATTTCAAGATCTAATTTTAATTATTTTTTATATTAAAAACAGTATCTTTTTGTGAAATAAGGCAAAATAAGACTATAGACTATTCAAATAACCAGCATTAAACCTGATTTAAAGGGCCTATGACAGGTTTAAAGGGCCTATGACAGGTTTAAAGGGCCTATGACAGGTTTAAAGGGCCTATGACAGGTTTAAAGGGCCTATGACAGGTTGGACGACTCATTTGACAAAAATGCAGTTAAGATAAATATGTTTCAAATTGTGTTAAAAAACTTCACATATTTCAGTGCAGTTTAGCAATTTTTTTTTAGGTTTTTTGTCTCACTTCCTGGTTGTAAATGATGACATCACACTAGGAAATTACCATAGCAACCATCCTGTACAGTGGGCCAAAACTCATCAGGTGTCACAGATTTGTTTATTTTACAAATAAAAATACATGTGAACGCCTTTATTCTGTTGAATTCATGTTTAAAGGTTAAAAAAAAGTAATTTATTTTATGTAAATTTTGCGTAACCTTTGTCTCCCTAGCGTGAATTTGTTTACTTCCTGTAATTCTGAACAGATTTTTCAACTTTTCTCCACAAACAGCGACCTGATTGGTGTAAAACTATAATTTATATGTAGAACAGGTATTAACGCACTGAATAAAGTCAAAATTAGAAAATCATGAAAACCTGTCATACGCCCTTTAACACGCTTGGACACTTCAAACTATTACTACATTCATTTTCGTTTGGCTTTGGGGTCCCGAGTTGGTTGCTATTATGGGGGTCCCGGCCAGAAAAGGTTGAAGAACCCCTGCTCTAGAGGATTCCGTCCCATAATTACGCCTTTATTTGGTTAAAAACGTGCTTCAAAAGTCTCAGTGTTGACCGTTGAACACTAAAATAACGGTTAGTTGCAGCTTTTATTGAAGATCAAATTGAACTCCGCTCAAATCCTGACAAATAACATTTCCCAGCAAAACGATCTGCCAGGAAAAGTAAGAAACCATCCAAACCATCGCAGAATGACTGTGAGGCGGCCTCTGGAGCGAGCGCTGGAGCCGGTCGGTTGGTAGCGCTAAGAGAGGATCCTATGTTAATGCAGTTACGTATTTACAGCAAACTGTGGCACGATTCTCTGCAGCGGCAATGTCTTTGACCACAGAGTTCAACAAAATAATCATAAAAACACAACTTAAAAAAAAGAAAGCGAGTGACCCGGCGGCCGCTGCCATCCCGCCACAGTCCGAGCGACGCCGTTTGAAGAACACGGAAAGGAAGATTCTGGTTGAGCTTTTCCACCGAGCGGCGCTGGACGGGTTTGAAGGAGCGGCGTCTGACGGTCGAGAAGGTAAACGTTGGAGGAGATGAACTTCAGAAGCAGAAATATTGAGGGAAAACATCAAGAAGCACCAGGTTTTTTTGTTTTATCGAACATTTTTTGAGTAGAAAATGCTGAAAATTGCAGTTTTGATTGATATTATTGAGAAAAAAGCCAGGATCAGTGGAAATGTGGGTTCTGTTTGTGCTCAAGAGCCACAGAATCTCCTCTTTTAAAGTACATTTTACAATCATTATTTATGTTTTTATCGGTTTAATTCGTCTTTTCCTGTTCTGTTCAACTAATATCCATCTATTTGTGATTTTTGAAGCACATTTACTGATTCAAATAAACGTGAACGAGCCACAGAATGGTTCCTTCGTAGATAATCGGTTCTATTTGTTCAGAGACAATAAAACGTATCTGACTTTTATTTCTTCTTGTTCAGGAAACGCCTTTCGCTCCAAACTCTGTAAAAGTGTTGTGTTTGTGCTTCATTCGGGTTTGGACGGTGGTTGTTCGTTTTAAATTCCTACAAACCTTTCCTGGAGAAGAGCGCGGGGTGTTGTGTTTTGTGCAGTCGCTCTTCGGTCGATTAAACGCTCCGTAGTGTCTTCGTCCAACAACACTTCCATTTTATTTATTTCTCGACGTATCGTTGAATTCTCAGGAGACAGAACCTTGCATTTGTGGCTCAGTGTTTATCGTGCAGTTTCTTTACACTTCGGGGAACCTTTTCTTGTTTTTTTTAATACAATTTGAGATTTAAAAAGAGAGAAAAGGCAGCTTTTACGACTCATTATCGACGCCTAAACTAAATACAGCGTTTAATCGTGCCGTTCATTTATTGCAGCTCGTGTTTTTAACGACGTTGGACATTTTTTGCGTGGGATTCTCGCCGTCGGTGGTATAAAGTATTTGAATATTATCGTTAAGCGTGATATTTTCTGTAGCACTTTATCGGACTTCAAAATCTGTTATCGTGACAGTTTTATCTGTTTTTTAGGTCGATTTTATGTCACAAACAGCTCAAATGAGAAGATTTAGAGTGAAGTTTTTGGACTGAATCATGAGTTTAATCGAACTAATAAATATCTAACTCATAAATGCACTGTTTACGAGCTGTTTTCTGTATAAACAGCTGTTTTTACGTCATTTTTTTGGGTCAGATGCACAGAAAAACTTCAGCGTTTCGATGTACTTTTGCCACACTCCCTTTTTAAATGGGCTGCACGGTCCTGGAAATGACTGCGATAAGGCTTTTAAGATCTGCAATATCGATATTATTACGATATTTAAATACACTTTTTGACTGAGGTTGAAACTATTATTTTAGTCGTCGACTTCAGCGATTATTTGTAGATCGAGACTTAAAATAAACTGACATTTTTAACCAAATAAATGTTAAAATATTGTGAATGAAGGCTTATATATTAAGAGACTATTTATGAACAATGTGTATAATTATAAAAATAGTAAATAGAAATAATAAATAAATTATTTTTTGCCATTTTTCTGCTAATTTAGTGCAAAAAAGATTTTATACATGATATTCCCTTTTCAATGTTTTTAGTTTTTAAACATTTCTATCAGATGAAGACTTTAGTTTTTTTGCGATATCGTTGTTGCGTCAGACAATATTGCGATAACAATATTTTTCCGATATATTGTGCAGCCCTACTGTTTAGAACGTCTTTAGTCGACTACAACCGTCACATTATGCATTATTTAAACAAACCCACAGAACAAAGTCACAGTCTAGCTCCACCCACTGGCTGCAGAGGGAACTGCACGAGTTACAGACGAGGCGGAGTCTGTGAGGGTCTGCGGGTTAAAACTCGGGGAATGTCAGTCGGGAGTGTTTTCGACGTCGGAGGGAGAGGATCCACCAAACGAGTGTGAGTGAAGCTAAACGTAACTCCAAGTGTGATTCTGAAGACGAACAATGGTAGAACGGGGTTAAACGGGTCAAATAATTCAATAATAATACGGTTTGTGTCGCAAAATGAGTTGAAATTTCCTCGTTTGAATCTAAAAATTAAATAAATATCGTCCGGTGCTGGAGATTCAAGGACCAAAAAGCGCAAACTTCAGCTCGATACGTCCCAGAACTGAGCAAGAAGTATCTGTTAAGTGTGTTTTCCCTCAATACTCTGAACACTTCACCTGACGTTTTGACTTCTCTCGCTCGTGTCCAGTTCTGCTCAGTGGAATTAAACCTCTGCAAAAAGGAATATCTGATCATAAATATGACTTCAATTCAGAAAAACTATTTCCATTTGAGTAGTTTTTTTTACTTCCTTAGTTTTTTCACTGCTTGAAATAAAGTAAAAGGGGAAAGTGCAACTATTTACCCCATTACCAGATAAATTAGCTTGAAATAAATAAATTAAACTAAATAATCTAGGTCCAGGAAGTGAATAAATATAAACTAGTCAAAGGTCAGTGTTTGATTCTGAATTGAAGTGAGACGTTCCTGGTTTTGCCGTCGTCTCTAGGCTGCGTCTTTCGCTGCAGCGGCTCCGCTCGCCTCCTCAGCTCCTCCTCCTCCTGCGCTGGAGCCGCCGTGTTGTTTCTTCTTCCCGCTCCTCTTCCGCTCTCGTTCCTGTCTCTCCTTCTCCTTTTTCAAGCGCTCCTTCTCCGCCTTCTCCTTGTCTCGCTTCTCCTTCAGTCGCTTCCTCTCGTCCTCCTTCTCCTTCCTCTTGTCCTCCTTCGTCTTCTTCCCGCTCTTCTTCGCCTCGTCGTCCGGCTCCGGTTTCGGCGGCTCCGGGGCGGCCTCCCTCGTGGCCTCGGCGGGACACGGCGGCAGAGGGGCGTTGTTGGCCGTGGGGGAGGGGATCTTGGGCGTGATCTGCTCCGACACGATCTTGGGCGACGGCGCGAGCGTGTTCGGCGCTTTGCTCGCCTCCGTTTTCTGGCCGTCGCCGGTGGCTAACGGGCTCTGGACGTGCGCGGCTTTGGGAGGAGGCAGCGGCGGCTTGTTGAACGTTTGGCCGGACGCCGGAGGAGACTGCGGCGGGGAGTCGGCGCGCGAGGGGCCGGAGAAGGAGGCCTTCTTGGGCGGCGCGTGGAAGGGCGTCTTGTTCCTCCTGAAGCCGGGCAGCGACAGCAGGCTGGAGGAGGCGCGCAGGGGCCCGGGCGGCGGCACCGAGCTGCTCAGGAACGAGAAGGAGCCGCCGGACGCCAGGGACGAGGCGCGGCGCTTGTGCTCGTAGATGTGGCGCGTGCCGTGCAGTCGGCGCCCGGGCTCGTGCGTCAGCTCGCCCCGAGACTCGCGCCATTTCCTCACCTGGACGCTGCACTCGCGCTCGATCAGAGCCTCAGTGACCGGCAGAGTCTCGATCTGACGACAGAGAAGAGCCGTTAACAAGTTATTCTGTTAGAAAAACCTGACACTCTTGTTTTGCCTCAAAATTGTATTTAACACACGTCTGTGAAATGAAAAGTGTGTAATACGTCCATAAAATGAAACACTGCTGTGGGCTCAACATCGAGTGTTTGTCCAGAAAAACCTCATCCAAAATGTTAAGTGTGAGTCATAATGTGCTTTAAATGTGCTTTAAATCAGTTCAGGTTCAGATTTGGTAAAAATGGTCTGAGGGCATCGAGTGTCGTGGGTTTTGGTTTCTGCGGCAAACATCAAATCATTTAGCACTTTTTACATGAGGAGCAAAAGATAGTTTTAAAAAATGTTTACACAAAATTCAGTTGCCGTCCTGTGAACCCTGACCTCTGTGACCCCTGACCTCTGTGACCCCTGACCTCTGTGACCCCTGACCTCTGTGACCTCTGTGACCCCTCTGACCTCTGTGACCTCTGTGACCCCTGACTAGTGATGGGCAAATTGAAACGGGTTTTCCAACACAGTTTCGAAGCCCCGAAGCGCATGCGCTTCGAAACACTGCTCCGAAACACGATTCAAAGCGCCTGTCACATGACCTAGATGGTTCATGAACCTGTCACATGACTCAGACGGTTCATGAACCGCTGTTGTTTCACAGGTGTTTCACTAGGGGGGGCTTTCGTTTCGAGCCTGAGTTCATTGACAGGGCTTCAAACGAACCACACAACAGCGATCTGTCTCAAACCCACGACTCCATAAAGTCTCAACCTGCTCCCACAACATTTGAAAAATGTGTTTGCGCGTCGGGCTCATGTTGAGGCTTCATGAAAAGTGAGATAAGTAATAATTTATGGACCGAATTTGTGAAACTTTCATGCAGCGCCCTCCGTCTACGACACAAGATAGTAAAACTGCGTGACAACGTCCCAGCGGTGCAGCGGTTAGCGCGCTGCGCTGACAGACATGAAATGCTGAGTTCGGGACCCACCCAGAAGTGCACTGTGATTTTGGTGTTTTACAGCTTTTCAGAAGTAAGGTAGTAAAGGAACAAATAAAACAATACAGTAGACTGCATCCCTCCACAAGAAGAAATTGTGGGCCAATTTTTGAATAAAACAAAAATTATAAAACATTTCCTCGCTTTCATTTAATCTTTTGTTTTTTATATTCATATTATTGTAGAAATAAAAATGAATCAATAATACACAGACATAACATATGAAGTTATTTTATTGGCAACCATAGCACATTGGATGTGGTTTGAATCACTGTGGATGTTGTGGTATTAAAACAAACCACTAGATGTCACTCTGGAGGAAGGGTTTCGAACTGTGTTTCGAAGCCTCGAACCGTTTGGTTCAAATGCTTTGTTGTTTCATGAGGCTTCACTTTGCCCATCACTACCCCTGACCTCTGTGACATCTGTGACCCCTGACCTCTGTGACATCTGTGACCCCTGACCTCTGTGACCTCTGTGACCCCTGACCTCTGTGACCCCTGACCCCTGTGACCCCTGACCCCTGTGACTGTCAGGTGTGAAAAAGCTGTAAGTTTGTCAGTTAAATAAATGCTCTTGTTTGTAAAACACAGAGGGTGGGACAGCGCCCCCCAGAGGCCGTTCAGTGTGACACAGATGAAACAGGGACCATTGAGGTGGAGGTTGCAGATGTTTGGTTCCACTTTGGCTCCATCCTGGACGTCAGAATGTTGTTACAGCCTGTAGTTTACCTCCTGCACCAGCATCTCCTCACGGATCATGTCTGGAGCGATGTTCCTCAGGCGCTCCATCGTCTCGTACATTCCCTGAAGCTCTCGCAGTTTATCCACTGAACCCAACATCTGTTTGAGGAGCACCAGCCCCACACGGAACACGATCTTCACTCCTGGAAGACAGAACACAATCTGTACTCCTGAAGAAGAAACAACACGATCTTCACTCCTGGAAGACAGAACGCAACCTTAATGTCCCACACACTTTACCTTCACAGAAGAACATGTCCCACACACTTTACCTCCACAGAAGAACATGTCCCACACACTTTACCTCCACAGAAGAACATGTCCCACACACTTTACCTCCACAGAAGAACATGTCCCACACACTTTACCTCCACAGAAGAACATGTCCCACACTGGGCTTTACCTTCACAGAAGAACATGTCCCACACTGGCCTTTACCTCCACAGAAGAACATGTCCCACACTGGGCTTTACCTCCACAGAAGAACATGTCCCACACTGGGCTTTACCTCCACAGAAGAACATGTCCCACACTGGGCTTTACCTCCACAGAAGAACATGTCCCACACTGGGCTTTACCTCCACAGAAGAACATGTCCCACACTGGGCTTTACCTCCACAGAAGAACATGTCCCACACACTTTACCTCCACAGAAGAACATGTCCCACACTGGGCTTTACCTCCACAGAAGAACATGTCCCACACTGGGCTTTACCTCCACAGAAGAACATGTCCCACACACTTTACCTCCACAGAAGAACATGTCCCACACACTTTACCTCCACAGAAGAACATGTCCCACACTGGGCTTTACCTCCACAGAAGAACATGTCCCACACACTTTACCTCCACAGAAGAACATGTCCCACACTGGCCTTTACCTCCACAGAAGAACATGTCCCACACACTTTACCTCCACAGAAGAACATGTCCCACACTGGGCTTTACCTCCACAGAAGAACATGTCCCACACTGGCCTTTACCTCCACAGAAGAACATGTCCCACACACTTTACCTTCACAGAAGAACATGTCCCACACTGGCCTTTACCTCCACAGAAGAACATGTCCCACACTGGCCTTTACCTCCACAGAAGAACATGTCCCACACACTTTACCTTCACAGAAGAACATGTCCCACACTGGCCTTTACCTCCACAGAAGAACATGTCCCACACACTTTACCTTCACAGAAGAACATGTCCCACACTGGCCTTTACCTCCACAGAAGAACATGTCCCACACACTTTACCTCCACAGAAGAACATGTCCCACACTGGGCTTTACCTCCACAGAAGAACATGTCCCACACTGGGCTTTACCTCCACAGAAGAACATGTCCCACACTGGGCTTTACCTTCACAGAAGAACATGTCCCACACTGGGCTTTACCTCCACAGAAGAACATGTCCCACACTGGGCTTTACCTCCACAGAAGAACATGTCCCACACTGGGCTTTACCTCCACAGAAGAACATGTCCCACACACTTTACCTTCACAGAAGAACATGTCCCACACTGGGCTTTACCTTCACAGAAGAACATGTCCCACACTGGCCTTTACCTCCACAGAAGAACATGTCCCACACTGGGCTTTACCTTCACAGAAGAACATGTCCCACACTGGGCTTTACCTCCACAGAAGAACATGTCCCACACTGGGCTTTACCTCCACAGAAGAACATGTCCCACACTGGGCTTTACCTCCACAGAAGAACATGTCCCACACACTTTACCTTCACAGAAGAACATGTCCCACACTGGGCTTTACCTTCACAGAAGAACATGTCCCACACTGGGCTTTACCTCCACAGAAGAACATGTCCCACACTGGGCTTTACCTTCACAGAAGAACATGTCCCACACGCGCAGAACACTGGCCCAGGGCAGAGTCCTGGAGAAGATGCACATGAACCACTCGGTCATGTAGAGGATGGGGTCGATCTTAAACTTCTTCAGGTGACGATAGGCCATGGGACAAGTGCGGCGCAGCAGCGAGAAGAAGATCTCTCCGTCCAGCTGGATCGCCTCCTGAAGCACAACAAGAACATGAAGAACACGGAGAACCACCGAGGACACATCAGGCGCCATGTATCTGCAGTAGAGCCCAGCAGGGGGCAGCACCCACCAGGCCGGCGCTGTAGTATCCGGGCAGGTACTTCTCACAGATCTGCACCAGGCACCAGAAGGCTTGCTGAAACAGAGACGGACCAGAGCTCAGGACACGATCAAACAAACCTCTGATCCTCGAAGAGTTAAACCACGACCTGGAGTTCAACCACGACCTGGAGTTAAACCACGACCCCCGGAGTTAAACCACGACCCAGAGTTAAACCACGACCCCCGGAGTTAAACCACGACCCCCAGAGTTAAACCACGACCCGGAGTTAAACCACGACCCAGAGTTAAACCACGACCCCCGGAGTTAAACCACGACCCCCAGAGTTAAACCACGACCCCCAGAGTTAAACCACGACCCCCGGAGTTAAACCACGACCCGGAGTTAAACCACGACCCCCGGAGTTAAACCACGACCCCCGGAGTTAAACCACGACCCGGAGTTAAACCACGACCCCCAGGTTAAACCACGACCCGGAGTTAAACCACGACCCAGAGTTAAACCCACGACCCTGAGTTAAACCACGACCCCCAGAGTTAAACCACGACCCCCAGAGTTAAACCACGACCCCCGGAGTTAAACCACGACCCCCGGAGTTAAACCGCGACCCCCGGAGTTAAACCGCGACCCCCGGAGTTAAACCACGACCCGGGTTAAACCACGACCCCCGGAGTTAAACCACGACCCGGAGTTAAACCACGACCCCCGGAGTTAAACCGCGACCCCCGGAGTTAAACCACGACCCCCGGAGTTAAACCACGACCCGGAGTTAAACCACGACCCCCGGAGTTAAACCACGACCGGAGTTAAACCACGACCGGAGTTCAACCACGACCTGGAGTTAAACCACGACCCGGAGTTAAACCACGACCCCCGGAGTTAAACCACGACCCCCGGAGTTAAACCACGACCCGGAGTTAAACCACGACCCGGAGTTAAACCACGACCCCCGGAGTTAAACCACGACCCCCAGAGTTAAACCGCGACCCCCGGAGTTAAACCACGACCCCGGAGTTAAACCGCGACCGGAGTTAAACCACGACCGGAGTTAAACCACGACCGGAGTTAAACCACGACCCCGGAGTTAAACCACGACCCCGGAGGTTAAACCCACGACCAGTTAAACCACGACCTGGAGTTCAACCACGACCTGGAGTTAAACCACGACCCCCAGAGTTAAACCACGACCCCAGAGTTAAACCCACGACCCCAGAGTTAAACCCACGACCCGGAGTTCAACCACGACCGGAGTTCAACCACGACCGGAGTTAAACCACGACCCCAGGAGTTAAACCACGACCCGGAGTTAAACCACGACCCCCAGAGTTAAACCACGACCTGGAGTTCAACCACGACCTGGAGTTAAACCACGACCCCCGGAGTTAAACCACGACCCGGAGTTAAACCACGACCCCCGGAGTTAAACCACGACCCAGAGTTAAACCACGACCCCCGGAGTTAAACCCCGACCTGGAGTTCAACCCGACCTGGAGTTAAACCCACGACCCGGAGTTAAACCACGACCCCCAGAGTTAAACCACGACCCCCAGAGTTAAACCACGACCCCCGGAGTTCAACCACGACCCGGAGTTCAACCACGACCCGGAGTTAAACCACGACCCCCGGAGTTAAACCACGACCCGGAGTTAAACCACGACCCCCAGAGTTAAACCACGACCTGGAGTTCAACCACGACCTGGAGTTAAACCACGACCCCCGGAGTTAAACCACGACCCGGAGTTAAACCACGACCAGGTTCAACCACGACCGGAGTTCAACCACGACCAGGAGTTAAACCACGACCCCGGAGTTAAACCACGACCAGGTTAAACCACGACCGGAGTTAAACCACGACCAGGTTAAACCACGACCCTGGAGTTAAACCAGGTTAAACCCACGACGGAGTTAAACCCACGACCCTGGAGTTAAACCACGACACGGAGTTTAACAACGACCCCCAGAGTTAAACCACGACCTGGAGTTAAACCACGACCCCCGAGTTAAACCCACGACCCCGGAGTTAAACCACGACCCGGAGTTAAACCACGACCAGGTTAAACCACGACCAGGTAAACCACGACCCTGAGTTAAACCACGACCCGGAGTTAAACCACGACCCCCGGAGTTAAACCACGACCCGGAGTTAAACCACGACCCCCGGAGTTAAACCACGACCCCCGGAGTTAAACCACGACCCCCGGAGTTAAACCACGACCCCCGGAGTTAAACCACGACCCCCGGAGTTAAACCACGACCCCCGGAGTTAAACCACGACCCGGAGTTAAACCACGACCAGGTTAAACCCACGACCCCCGGAGTTAAACCACGACCCGGAGTTAAACCACGACCCCCGGAGTTAAACCACGACCCGGAGTTAAACCACGACCCGGAGTTAAACCACGACCCGGAGTTAAACCACGACCCCCGGAGTTAAACCACGACCCCCGGAGTTAAACCACGACCGGAGTTAAACCACGACCCCGGAGTTAAACCCACGACCAGGTTAAACCCACGACCCCAGAGTTAAACCACGACCCCCGGAGTTAAACCACGACCCCCGGAGTTAAACCACGACCCCCGGAGTTAAACCGCGACCCCTGAGCTCACCAGCTCCACCCACTGCTTGCTTCTGGTAGTTCAGTATTCATTTATTTTTCTCAGAGAGAGATTCAGAAATAATTAATATGAAATGTTTGAAAGCTCTGGTCTGATCAGCTGTAGAGAAGAACGAACACAAGAACTAGGAGTGTATTTAGAATCTGTTTTGTTTTGCTTGTTATTTCAAGTTAAGTTTTATGTTTTTTTGGACTGAAACCACAGTGTGATGGACTTCTGTTGCTGTTGAGCCTTCGTCTCCTTTAAACTCTTCATATTTTAATGTTTCTAAATCTCTGACAAAAATGAATGAGACAGTCACTTCTGGAACCGCAGCGGTGGGCAGGGCCGTTGAGCTCAACCAGATGTTGGCCATTTTGAATCTCAGTTTGTTAAACAAGACTCTTTTCTTCAGTTTTGTGTTTCATTGGTTCATGAGGCTTCATTTGTACCCCTTTCACCTCTGACCCCCTCCCTCTGACCTCTGACCCCCTCCCTCTGACCTCTGACCCCCTCCCTCTCACCTCCCTCTGACCTCTGACCCCTGACCTCTGACCTCTAACCTCTGACCCCCTCCCTCTCACCTCTGACCCCCTCCTTCTCACCTCCCTCTCACCTCTGACCCCCTTGTGACCATACTATTCGTCCCGGAAATACGATTCGTCCGGAAGTCCAATAGCAAGCATGCGCAGTACGAAATAAAGTATAAAATATTTTTTTACGGTGGTGTTCTTTTTATATTATGTAAAGTTCCAATCTTTGTATTTATTCTATACAAGGAAATACGTTTTTATATTTATTTATCACTTTTGAAATGTTAAACCTTGGCGTTAATCGCAGTTGTGTAGTGACGCATTCAAGGAAATGGAAAGATATACGAATATAAAAAATGATTTTGATTGTTCAGATTTGTTTAGATACTTTAAAGAAAAATATTAGAAAAATGTATTAAGATAAGGACCACGTTTTTCTGCTCTATTTATATGGAATAAGATTTATATAACGACCTGTGCGAAACAAAATCAGAGGCGATTTAAAATGTAAATCTCCCTCTGACTTTGACGTTATGGATGCACATGCTCAGAGCTGCAGCTCTTCATTACAGGTCGTTATATAAATCTTATTCCATATAAATAGAGCAGAAAAACGTGGTCCTTATCTTAATACATTTTTCTAATATTTTTCCTTAAGGTATCTAAACAAATCTGAACAATCAAAATCATTTTTTATATTCGTATATCTTTCCATTTCCTTGAATGCGTCACTACACAACTGCGTAGTTTAACGCCCATGTTTAACACTTCAAAAGTGATAAATAAATATAAAACGGTATTTCCTTGTATAGAATAAATACAAAGATTGGAACTTTACATAATATAAAAAGAACACCACCGTAAAAAAATATTTTATACTTTATTTCGTACTGCGCATGCTTGCTATTGGACTTCCGGACGAATCGTATTTCCGGGACGAATAGTATGGTCACACCCCTCCCTCTCACCACCCTCTGACCCCTGACCTCTCACCTCTGACCACCTCTGACCTCTGACCTCTCACCTCTGCTGGCATGTGCATGAGCAGCACTGCAGCCACTGGAGCCTGTGCCTGACAGTAGCCCTCGTCCGGTCGATACACGGTGTAGGCTTTAAGGATCCGGAACAGGTCCTGCTGCCTGAGACACGAGAGAGACAAGATCAGGACCAGGACCGGGACCAAGACTGGGACCAGGACCAGGACCGGGAACAGGACCAGGACACTAGAGTCATGACCAGAACAAAGCTGTAAATGATGTGAATGTGTGTGAACTGTACCCGTGTCCTCCTCGAGCGGCGAACATCTCGTGGAAGGGAAACTGTCGATGCAGGTCTTTCTCGATGATGTCCAACCACTTTGCCTCACCCTGTTCTCGCTCCAGCTCCTGCTCCAACCAAAACACACTCATGAACCTGCACCTGCTCAAAACACAGCCAGGTGCCCTCCCCGTGTGTCAGGTGCCCTCCCCGTGTGTCAGGTGCCCTCCCTGTGTGTGTCAGGTGCCCTCCCTGTGTGTCAGGTGCCCTCCCTGTGTGTCAGGTGCCCTCCCCGTGTGTCAGGTGCCCTCCCTGTGTGTGTCAGGTGCCCTCCCCGTGTGTCAGGTGCCCTCTCTGTGTGTCAGGTGCCCTCCCTGTGTGTCAGGTGCCCTCTCTGTGTGTCAGGTGCCCTCCCTGTGTGTCAGGTGCCCTCCCTGTGTGTGTCAGGTGCCCTCTCTGTGTGTCAGGTGCCCTCCCTGTGTGTCAGGTGCCCTCCCTGTGTGTCAGGTGCCCTCCCTGTGTGTGTCAGGTGCCCTCCCTGTGTCAGGTGCCCTCCCTGTGTGTGTCAGGTGCCCTCCCTGTGTGTGTCAGGTGCCCTCCCTGTGTGTGTCAGGTGCCCTCCCTGTGTGTCAGGTGCCCTCTGTGTGTGTCAGGTGCCCTCCTGTGTGTCAGGTGCCCTCCCCGTGTGTCAGGTGCCCTCCCTGTGTGTCAGGTGCCCTCCCTGTGTGTCAGGTGCCCTCCCCGTGTGTCAGGTGCCCTCCCTGTGTGTCAGGTGCCCTCTCTGTGTGTCAGGTGCCCTCCCTGTGTGTCAGGTGCCCTCCCTGTGTGTGTCAGGTGCCCTCCCTGTGTGTCAGGTGCCCTCCCTGTGTGTCAGGTGCCCTCCCTGTGTGTCAGGTGCCCTCCTGTGTGTGTCAGGTGCCCTCCCTGTGTGTCAGGTGCCCTCCCTGTGTGTCAGGTGCCCTCCCTCTGTGTCAGGTGCCCTCTCTGTGTGTGTCAGGTGCCCTCCCTGTGTGTCAGGTGCCCTCCCTGTGTGTCAGGTGCCCTCCCTGTGTGTGTCAGGTGCCCTCCCTGTGTGTGTCAGGTGCCCTCCCTGTGTGTGTCAGGTGCCCTCCCTGTGTGTGTCAGGTGCCCTCCCTGTGTGTCAGGTGCCCTCTCTGTGTGTGTCAGGTGCCCTCCCTGTGTGTCAGGTGCCCTCCCTGTGTGTGTCAGGTGCCCTCCCTGTGTGTGTCAGGTGCCCTCCCTGTGTGTGTCAGGTGCCCTCCCTGGACAGGGCCGTACCTCAAACTTGCCGGGGTTGCTCTGGAGCAGTTCTTGGCTGTTGGAGAGCAGCTGCCAGGCCTTGGCCCTCAGAGAAGACGGGATGCCCTTCCTGCAGCGTATCTTCACCTGAAACACATGAGGCTCAGGTTCAGGGCTGACCGTCCAACTGAATAATCCAGTAATCGTTAAGACTCCAGAGCATCCTGTGAGCTGGAGAGGTTTTATGACTCGGACGGAGCAGGAACGACACAAAAACACAGGACACATGTCAAGTGTGCATCTTTGATTTAAATCTTTTATAAATATTGTTCGTCAAATGCCTTCACTTCAGCTCTGTCTGGGGAAAACGGAGTCAAATTATCATATTTAATCGATTAATCAAGGGAATAATCGCTAGACTAATCGATTACCAAAATAATTGTTAGTTGCTCCACTCATGACACGACAACGGTAACAAGAACCATCAAGAACCGTCAAGAACCGACAAGAACCATGAAGAACCAACAAGAACCATCAAGAACCGACAAGAACCATCAAGAACCGCCAAGAACCATCAAGAACCGCCAAGAACCGCCAAGGACCATCAAGAACCATCAAGAACCAACAAGAACCACCAAGAACCATCAAGAACCGTCAAGAACCATCAAGAACCGACAAGAACCGCCAAGAACCATCAAGAACCGACAAGAACCGGCAAGAACTGCCAAGAACCATCAAGAACCGCCAAGAACTGCCAAGAACCGAGAAGAACCGGCAAGAACCGCCAAGAACCATCAAGAACCGACAAGAACCATCAAGAACAAAAACTCACAAGAACAGACAAGAACCATAACTGTCAAGAACCAGCAAGAACGGATAAGAACCATCAAGAACCGACAAGAACCATCAAGAACCGACAAGAACCATCAAGAACCAACAAGAACCACCAAGAACCACTAAGAACCGCCAAGAACCATCAAGAACCATCAAGAACCGTCAAGAACCATCAAGAACCGGCAAGAACCGGCAAGAACCATGAAGAACCATGAAGAACCATCAAGAACCGGCAAGAACCATCAAGAACCATAAGTGACAGGAACAGAGAAGAACCAACACGAACCAAGAACCGTCACAAACTGTCATTAATCCATGGATCGTTCAGGAAAGATGGAACCATCATTTGTGACGGTTCTTGTAGGTTGCCTGGTTTTTCGTTGTTCTAGTCAGGGACATTTGTTTTTACTCAAAGTAAATAAAAATAATGTTTACCACAGCTCAAGATGAACAAATATTGTACTTTTAGAACAGTTTATTTGTGGATAATCCTGCTTTAGAGTTACGACTATGGTAATACTATGGTTTATCACTCATTCCCCGCCTACTTTTCTTGGACGTTGAGTTCGTTTCTGGTCTAGTTTTTATTATTTGACAAAATATAAATACTTTTAGTCGACAAAACAATCTATTTTAGTCACTGTTTTAATCTACAGTAAATCACATGCAATTTCTCGTCATTTTAGAGTCTATACAATTACATTTTATTTAGTTTTAGTCTGCAAAAACGTGACAAAATATTTTAATTGGTTTAATTCACTGGTTTAATTCTGGCTTAGTTCCAGTTTAGACCTGGTTTTGTCTTCATGTTCATCTGAACCACAAACTAGACTGGACTCATAACACAGACGCACTGTACAGGAAGAGCCAGAGTCGGCTCTACCTCCTGAGGAGACTCAGGTCTTTTGGAGTGTCAGGGCCTCTCCTGAGGACCTTCTACGACTCTGTGGTGGCATCAGCCGTCCTGTACGGTGTGGTCTGCTGGAGCAGCAGCATCACAGAGAGGGAGAGGAAGAAGCTGGACAAGGTCATCAAGAAGTCCAGCTCCGTCCTGGGCTGTGCTCTGGACTCAGTGCGTGAGGTGGGGGACAGAAGGGTCCTGGCTAAACTCACGTCTATGCTGGACCATGAGTCCCACCCCCTGCAGGACGCTCTGTCTGCCCTGGAGAGCAGCTTCAGTGACAGACTGATTTACCCTCGCTGTGTGAAGGAGAGGTTTCGCAGGTCTTTCCTTCCTGCTGCTGTCAGACTTTACAATGAACACTGTTAGCCCTGAACATGTGTCATTCACCCGCTACAATCATGTGCAATATAATTTATCATACTATTAATACACTTTTACCTCACTATAGTCACTTACTGTATATAACAATACACTTAAGCCACTTTAGTTACCATTTTTACTGTAAATAAGAGTGTGCACTTTATACTTTATATTGTATTTTTATGACCATGTTTATTTATCCTATTTTTATTGCATGCGCCTATTTCTTTCATTCCTGTCCTAAACTGTGTGTTGCAACAGTGGAATTTCCCCATTGTGGGACAAATAAAGGATCTCTTATCTTATCTTATCTTATCTTGATTTGGTCCTGGTTTGATTCCGCTTTAGTGAACTTTTCTCCACAAACGGCTGCTTAATTGGTGTAAAACTATACTTTATATTTACAACAGGTATTGATTCACTAAATAAAGTCAAAATTAGAAAATGCTACAAACCCGTGGCCCATTTAAAGCCTGGACATTAAAGTGTCTGTGTTTGGCGTCTGCAGAAAAGCGGCAGGTGCTGGAGGGAAGTGCAGCTCTGACTCAGACTTCTATAAATACAACGCGTCCAGACAATGAGTGGAAACGCTCCAAATAACACACCGTTTCAGCGGGTTTTTACGAGACGCCGCGAAACAGAGCGACAAACTCCAGAAACAGAGCGACAAACTCCAGAAACAGAGCGACAAACTCCAGAAACAGAGCGACAAACTCCAGACACAGAGCGACAAACTCCAGACACAGAGCGACAAACTCCAGACACAGAGCGACAAACTCCAGACACAGAGCGACAAACTCCAGAAACAGCGCAAACAACTCCAGAAACAGAGCAAAGATGGCGTATAAAACTCCAGAGACTGCAGTGCTGGTGTCACGGTTCATCTTTAACAGACTCTCAGTCCTCTACATCAGAGGTCCCCAACCCCTGGGCCGGTCCGTGGATCAATTGGGACCGGGCCGCATATCAGAGTCTGAGCAATCTTTAATTTTGCAAAATGACTGGATTCTCGCCGGGTTCGGGGCCAGGGGACAGAGACGTGCACCTGCATAACACGTGCTCCACCGCAAAAGAGAGCGTGAGCAGCCAGTGCTGTGATGTTTTCCTCCTCATCCTCGAATAAAGTGGTTAAAAATGTGACGTGAGAAAAGACGCCTTAATGAAAGTGCGTGGCTGCTACACTTCACGTTTATTAAGATAAACGCCCCTCCCCTTCCGGGCCGCAGTCAAATTATCAAGTGTTGACCGGTCCGTGATGATAAAAAGGTTGGGGACCTCTGCTCTACATCGAGTGGAGCTCGGCTGGTTTTCCTCAAAGCGACATCTGGACGCATCATTGAGTCTAAACACGACAGTCTCTGGAGAGCGACATCAGAGTGTCCCGTCCTCAGCGCTCTCTCCTGCGGCGATAGAGGGCGCTCTGACGCACATGTGCACACAGAACATCGTCCTCCAATAAAACTGGAGTGTGAGTTTGTTTATCAGAGCAGATCTCAGACAAAACTAAAACATTACTGTTTCGCTTCAGATGTTGACACCGGACGTGCAGTAAAACTCGTCCCCCAGATTTACACTTTAATAAAAAGTGGACAGTTACTGTCCCGTGGCCAGGGGGCAGTAGTGAGTAAAGCTGGTTTATTTCTTCATGTATGTACGGCTGCTTAACCTGCGCATGTTGATCCTAGACGTCTGTAATGCTGCTGCTGTTGTTGTTGGATTGAAGACGATCGTCATCTTTTCTCTGCTGTAGATCTCATTATAATAATCCTTTTCTCTTTGCAGTTGCACATATTTTTTCATGAAAGTTTACAACTAACGAAAAACAAAACTGAAACTCTCTAAAAATGCTTGAGTCTGATGAAAAACGACAGGTTTCTAGGGCTGTAATCCTTTTGTTGTTCAGTCGATTAATGTTGTTTTAGTCGACCAACATTTTTAACAATCGCCCAATTATTTTATTTAGATTTAAAGGATTTATTTGGGACAACAGCAAAAACGAGAAGATTCCAGGTGAGTTAACTGAAACGCTGGAGTGAAGCATAAATCTTAAATTATACATATCTAGCACATAAATCCACTGTTCACGGTCCTTTTCTGTATAAATAATTGTTTTCGCAGGAATCCCTGGTACAGAGTGGATCATATACATAGTTTTGATATATATTTTTGCCACACCCCCTTTTAGTCGACCAATCCAGTGTTTTTCAACCTTTTTTGAGTCGTGGCACACGTTTTGGGTTTAAAAGCCACCACGGCACGCCAGCTCCCACTGAAACATGACCAAATCAGACCATTTAGTTAAAAATATAGTATTTAATGAGGTAAATAATGTCTGTGGCACTGTCTAGATCTTTAAACTTGGTAAAAGTGATGGTTTTGGTGGCGTTGTGCAAATGTTGCTCTGGACACTCCAAAAAGGTAAATCACTTCATTAAATCCGCATTTGTGAATCTCAAACTGGACATTTTCTCAAGGCACAGCTGGTAAAACCTCAAGGCATGTTCCCTGGCGCTCTGGTTGAAAATCAAGGGACTAATCGGTCGATGGGGCGGGTCTTTAGTCGACCAAGAATTTCTTTAAATCGACTACAGCCAGACAGGTTTCAAATGGCCCTGAAAAAAGGAACGGATCCATGAAGAACAATGACAGTGGAGACGTGTTGAAACGTAGTGAAAACCGGCGAGTAGTTAAAGGGCCCGTGACAGGTCGGACACTCATTTAACCAAAATGTAGTTCAGATAAACATATTTCAAAATTAGTTAAAATTCTTTACAAATTTTACACAGTTTTAGCTATTTTTAGCTTTTTAATTTTACTTCCTGGTTGTAAAGGATGACATCACGCTAGGAAATTGCCATAGCAACAACACTGTAAACTGGGCCAAAACTCATCTAATGTCACATTTTTTTGATTTGACAAATAAAAATAAACGTGAACACCTTTAATTTTGTTGAATTAATGTTTAAAGGGTCAAAAAAGTAGTGTATTTTGTGTAAATGATGCATAATCTTTGTCTCCCCAGTGTGATGTCATCAGTTTGTTTACTTCCTGTATTTTTTTTTTCCACAAACAGTGACCTGATTGGTGTAAAACTATAATTTCTGTTTACAAAAAGTATTAATACACTAAATAAAGTCAAAATTAGAAAATCATAGAAACCCGTCATACGCACTTTAAGCCTTAGAGACCTGCGGGACTCAAACCTGTGACCTCCTGGAGACGTGGCGCTGGAGCTCACCTTCTGAAATCGGTGCTTGACCCATTTGTCCCAGTGGTTGAACATGTCGAGCCACTTCATCTCCCGCTGTCTGGAAACTTCCACTCGGACGTCCTTCTCCCTGAAACACAAATGCGACGTCACGATCATCACGACGTCCACATCGTTCACAGATCAGGGCTGGAACAATACGCTTTGGGGCTCAGTGTTTATGGTTTAAGTGTTTTCTTTGCATTGTTGAGGATTTCGTTGTTAAATTATTGTAAAACGATAAGATTTGAGCTTCACACTGCAACACTTCAACGTCTAGCTGCGCTTAAAGGACAAACATTCTGCATTTCTCGTGTTGTTAGCCTTTAAACGTGCTCTTGCTAATGCTAATCAACATTACGGTGCGGGTAACAGCAGAAGTGACGGTGTTCAGAACGAGTCTGTGATGATTTAAAGACTTAAAACAGCAGAAGGTTCTCGGATAAATGACGTATGAAGTGAGAAAATACGTCCCAGAAACAGGAAGTTCAAATGAAGTGTGTTTGACGCTCGGAGGGAGAGGATTTTCTAATTAACATTCCTCAAAACGGCGTGAATGAAACTGAATGTAACTCCAGTGTGTTTTTGATGAAGAAGGATTAAAAGAGACAATGTGTGCTTTAAAGGTCCCATATCCTGCTCTTTCCCTTCACACAGTCTGTTCTCAGGGCTTTGTGTAATATCCATAACATAACAGTTTACAAAAAACACCCATTTCTTGGACTGGCCCCCCTCCTCACTCTGAGATCTGACCCCCCTGAACAGAGAGCAGGCTGCCTCCCCCGCCCAACCCGTGCCTCCCCTGTAGTGGAGATGGTGCATGCGCCGTGTGCTCCGGTAAACAGCGATACACAAACACTGAATAAACCTTTTCTGGTCCTGACGGTGCGTCGTGCTGAGTCCTACGTCCTGGATCTGACCTGGAGTTTGACGTGCTCCAGGGCCTCAACCACGGACGTGCCGTTTGGTAAATAACAAGCTAACTCTTCTATCTGTCGTATCCATCGTGTAATTACTGTGTAGCATTAGCATTAGCTGTTTTTATTCTTCCTGGAGGCGTGGCTTAAACACCGCGTCATCTTAGTGAGGAGCCCCCGTCTGCTGCTCAGCCGAGGGGGACGGAAAAGACAGTTCTCTAGTGAAAACATGAGGGAATCAATCAAAAAACCACTTTGGGCACAACATACGAGGCCCAGAGAGCCCTGGAGGAAGGTTAGAACCTCTGAAAAGTCCATTTTGCATGTTATGGGACCTTTAATGCCCTGTATTTGGAATAATAATCTTAGTCTGGGTTGTTTTGACCAGGTTAGGGTTCATTTGCTTTTGTGACGTAAAATATTTCACTTCACATTTGGGACTGGTTACAAGATAACTTTGCCACATGAATGCAGCATCTGGGAGAAAAATGTCTGCAAAACTATGATAAAAATAGATTTCTGAAATGAATGTGAGTCAAACCCTCCAACACATATTTATGGATTATAATCATCACAACATGTGATTTATGGATTATTATGGATTATTATGGATTATTCAACTTTTTGCAGGAGATGGATCTGTTCACAGTTTAAGCTAATGTTAACAGCTAACGCTAGCAACTCTTCCGCTAACAACAGTTTAAACAGCTCCATCTGTGTTGTTTATCCGAGTGCCGCAATGCATTGTGGTCTGTTTTGACCCCCAGTGACCAGCGCTGGACACTGCTTTTCAAGGTGCATTGTGGGAAATTTTGAGTGCATTTTTCCACCTCCTGGACATTCAGACAAAAAGGCATGACCACTATATAGCGCCCCCTGTAGGAGCCGTGTGGACATGACACACAGCCTTGTTGTAAAGTCGCTAACGTTAGCTGCTAACCTTAGCTTCAACAGGTTAAGCGGAAAATCCATTGCGTTTCTTCATTAGCGTGAAATCAAAGTTAAAAAACGTGTGAATAATATCAGTCGTAAACACTGCAGAGGTTTGATCAGGGTTTAGGAGAAAGAGACACTGTTTTGGAGGTTTTCTTTCAGTCAGTGGGATGTGGACACTCGGCGCCCTCTAGTGGAGCAACTGTGTATGACAATGAGTACAAAGAGTCGCTTGTAATTTCAGATTGTAATTTGGAGAAAATAATATGGTCGTAAACAGAGCTGATGCTGATCTTTGTATAATCTGCGCTCGTTTGTTGTGCTGCTGTTGATTACGTCAGGTTAATGGGAGAGCGCTTTTAAACGGCGGGTGCTGCTGGGAGTTTTCCTCTGACTGAGCCGTGAATCAATAACACTTTAATTATTCAACAGCTTGAGGTCGTTAGCTCGAGTCGTTTGAATCAGAACAGCACAAACCTGTGAGAGCCGAGACGACAAAGTGTAGAAACGTCCACAAGATTTTATGACTAAACATTCAGTATTCAATGAACAATTATTTATACTGAATATTGAGGCTTTTTAAACACATTTCAACCAAATAAAGGCTGAAATCTGGGACTGAAGGCTTTAGGGAGAATATTGAGGAATGAAGCGTGTTATGGATAATGCCACTGTCTTTGTTCTAAAAGCTCTTTGACTGTTTTAGAGTCTGTTTAGTTCAGGCAAACATTAACGTTAGAGAAAAACTACTATAAAAATACTTATTTAATGAATAGTTGCAGCTCTATAGAGAAAGTATTAGTAAATTGCATATATTTATTTGTAAAAAGACAGAATGCTGCTGCGTTCCCACTTGAAGGACACGAGTTCATGGAAACAGTTTGGCTAATGCTAACTGTAAATAACAGATTATTTTCAGATTCGTCCTGTAACAAATGTTTAAATCGTTCATGCAGAGGGTCATGGTCAGGTTCACTTCATATGTGATTATTATCTGTGGCTCGTCACAGTTTGATCTGAGGAGTCTCGACCAGCTCCAGGTCACAGGAGGGTTTACAGCTCGAGGTGGAGGTGGGAAATATCCATGGATGAACTGGATAAGCCACGCCCCCTCTGTCTGTGTCCCAGATTGATTTGTGGTCGTGTGAGGTACTGCAGCCTTTTTCTAAAATGTCACATTATAATCACAGACAGGACTGAAGATATTTAAATAAAATAGAAGGAAATGTTCTTTTCTACCGTTTCTAAAATCACAGAAATTACCGTTTTTATATGAAGTGGGGGATTGTGGTCACGTGGCGCCCTAAAACAAAGATGGCCGCCTCCGTATCAGGAAGTAAATGCGGAAGTAAGAAACCTTTTTGGGGTCATGAACCAATGAGCTCAGGCCACAGGGATAAACAGGGCGGCCATTTTGGATTCATCTTCCAGGTTTTATTATAGTTCTATGGAAATATCCCAGTCACAGTCGCCAGGAACGCGCCATTTATTCCCAGTTCGATCCCAAAGCTCCAGCTAATGCTCTTCTTGCCTTTTTCTTTGCGCTTTTGTCCAAATAAATCCTTTAAAATCACAATTAAATAATTCTTTTAACACTAGAACGATTTATTCAGTGTTTGAACAAATATTTCTGTTGAACATCGATACTTTCAAACACATTTTAACCAAATAAAGGTTGTAATCTGGGACTGAAGGGTAGACAATGTTTAAGAATAAAGTGTATTATTGATGAACAGTTTATTCTTTTGGATCCAAACGTGCAGGGTCCTGTGCGCTCTGGTTTATCGCCATCGTTTACACGTTTTCTAACTCAAACACAAACCTAATGTGAGTAAATTCCATAAATAGTGCTTATTTGAGCAGATACTCTGATCTGTTCTGGCAGCGTTTCCAGGGCCTCGGTCACACATTCGTCACACATTAAACGCCTCGGAGTCATCGTTATTTTTAGCCGTCGACATTTTTTCTGATAAAAAAAGGACTGAAAACACAGCAGCGGCTTCAAAGTTTACTATTTAGAGAAGAAAAGTGTGTCAAGAAATAGAAACGCAGCCTTTTATCTAAATACAGACAACGAAAATGAACAAACTCTGCAGCTCTTCAGGTCATTTATCGTCCTAAAATAATCATAAATAATACACTTCATTCATACATACTGTCCATCTAGAAGCCCTCAGTCCCATATTTTAACCTTTATTTGGTTAAAAATGTGTTTAAAAGTCTTGATTATTTCTATCATCATCAGAGGCCCACACTGTAGACCCTCATGAATAGTTTTTAAAAAAAGTTTTTTTAAGATTTATTTTCACAATCGTGCAGCTCTTTTACTTAAACTTGGGCTGCCTGACTTTTTTTGTAAAAAACATTGACGTTCTCAAGCATCACTTAAAGGTCCCATATCCTGCTAAATGTACTTTTCAGAGGTTCTAACCTTCCTCCAGGACTCTCTGGGCCTCGTATGTTGTGCCCAAAGTGGTTTTTTGATTGATTCCCTCATGTTTTCACTAGAGAACTGTCTTTTCCGTCCCCCTCTGAGCAGCAGACGGGGGCTCCTCACTAAGATGACGCGGTGTTTAAGCCACGCCTCCAGGAAGAATAAAAACAGCTAATGCTAATGCTACACAGTAATTACACGATGGATACGACAGATAGAAGAGTTAGCTTGTTATTTACCAAACGGCACGTCCGTCGTTGAGGCCCTGGAGCACGTCAAACTCCAGGTCAGATCCAGGACCATATTTCAGGTTTTTATGTTTTTCTAATTCTGCCTTAGTTTGGTGGGAGGGCATCTGTGCTAAATATTTGTCATAGTTTTATATTTGTGAAGCTGCAGTTTGTGAAGAAATTTAGAAAAATAAAAGTGTAAAATGACAAGTGGAGCTGAGTCCCTCTGTGATGTCATCAAAAGGCGACGCACCATTGAAAACACAGAGACCATTCACAGACACACATTTTTCTGACGGTTTAAACCATCATCAACAAAATAAAGTCTTATCACGGGTTATTTATGTCGGCTCTAACTGTTGTTGTTGTCGTGTGTGGCTGTGGGCCTTGTTTACAGTCTGGTTGCTATGGTAACGGTTGTCTCTTGTTTATTTGTTTTGCTCATAAATATTCTCTCTCTAGACGTCTTCAATTCTTTATTCCAACCTTTATTTGGCTGATAATTATTTAAAGAATCTAAAGACACAATAGAAATAATCATCTGAATAGTCGATTAATAAAAAAAAAAAAAAATAATAATAATAATAATCACTAATAATAACAATAATAAACCACTTTATTTTTCACTCAGACGTCAGTGGAATGAGGGCCCTCAGGCGCCCTCTGGTGGTGCAGCTGTGTATTACAAGAGCAGATATAGAGCAAATGAAGCTGTGAACCGGCAAAATGACTGTTGGGGGCATTATTATATATTTTTATATTTATACATTTTGTTTACTCTGGCTTTAAAGGGGCTGTACCAGATTTTTCCTGTTGTGAAACGGGAAAAACAGAACTAGTTCATGTAATAAAGTAAACTCTGTGTTTGTTCCAGCACAGACTGTTGTAAAAGCCTCTGTTCAGGTGAAAATGAGACCATAATGTTTACTCTGCTTCTGTTTATGGAGCGTTTTATTCTACGAGAAGCAGGAAGTGCACCGTTAGCATGCTAATGTTTGTTAGCTTTAGTGCTCGGGTGCAAAGTGCTTTAAACTCATGGAGTGAATATTTATGATGCATTAAAGTGAGACACATGAGACAATGGAAGAGTTTAACTAGTTCTGTTTTTATTTTAATTGGTTTGTGAAAAGTGCAGAGATTTAACTTCCTGTTCCTTTTGTTCACGTCAATAATGCATATAATTAGTTGGAAATGTTTTTGTATTGTTTGGTTTGTTTTCTGCGTTTGTGGTAAAGAAAGTAAAAGGCATAATAAATGAGTAATTCATTTTAAAAGTCCTGTTTTTCATGTTTGAAAACAGTAAAAGTGAGGTGCAGGGCCTTTAAAGTGTCCATGACAGGTCGGACGACTTGTTTGAGTTAAATTTTACCCCAGCTATTATTATTTTCGTTTTTGTTTTTTTAAGTTTACTTCCTGGTTGTAAATGATGACGTCACTGGGAAATTAAAAAGAAACATCCTGTACACTGGGCCAAAAACTCCTCTGATGTCACAGATGTTTGTGTGACACCTTTATTTTGTTGAATCAATGTTTAAGGTGAGACTCTACAGGCAAACTCGTTTTTTTTGTTTTTTGTTCACTTTTCTCTCTCTCATCTGGACTTTGATGTGAAACAACAAACGTGTCCAATCTGCTCCTGACGTTTGATTCTTCCATTGAATCCACTTCATCCATAGATTTCTCTGACATTGTTTTCTTCAAATGCATTTTTGTCCCTCGAGACATAAAGATCAGCCTAAAGTCGATCCACACAAACTGTACAATCTGGACTCAACACATTTAGACCAAACACAAGGATTTAAGATCGGATTCTGAAACTGAGAAACTGATTTATTCAAGGTTTAAGTCAAAAAATGAAGCGAAATTTGAATTTTTAGGACAATTTTCAGTCTAATCCAGTTTACTTAAAAACTAAATCCAAATCCCCTCTGTACATTTTTATAACTAATATGTTACAAAATGAACCAAGAAATTTAAACCTGGTTCTGTCCATTTTTCAGATTTAAATGTCACAAATCTGTGGATTTTTGGTCATTTCTACATAAAATGTATTACTTCTACATGAAAACATGACACGAGGAAAAACTTGTAACACATTTTTTCTTACATTTATTTGACTAAACTACAGGAGTTTAACATTGATATCTTTAAATATCAATGTCCAGACTGCCCCCCTAACCCAGTGGGGGGCAGTCTGGATGCTCACAGCAGCCAGACTAGAGAATACTACCACCGTATTCCCTGCGTGTCGTAAAAGGCGACTAAAAGGGACGGGGCGAGAGGACTGGGAATCCTCTCCCCTGTAGCTGTTTCCTAGAAACGGACAGGGCTGAGTTGGGAAGGGGAGGTTGTCACCCCAAACCCTAAAGATTGGGTCAAACGGGGGAGAGAAGTCACGGAAGGAGGGTTTGGGGAAGGGAGTGAGGGTGTGTGCCCTGTCTAGGCTACCCCACTTTGGTGGGACACAGCCCTGGTATATAGATAGATAGATAGATCTTTAAATAAAATATTTTTTCCTGTTTCACCTGCAGAGACTCACCTTAAAGGGTCAAAAAAGTCGTTTGTTTTGTGTAAATTCTGCTTAACCTTTGACCCACAGTGTGATGTCATCAGTGTTTACTTCCTGTCAGTTTCAACACATCTTTCACCTTTTCTCCACAAACAGCTCCTGATTGGTGTAAAACTGTACTTTATATTTACAACAGGTATTAATCCACTGAATAAAGTCAGAATAAGACAATCCTACAAACCTGTCATGGCCTTTAAAGGGCGTGTGACAGGTTTGTACGATTTTCTAGTTTTGACTTCATTTGGTGGAATAAAACCCGTTGTGAACATAAAGTGTAGTTTTACACCAATCGGGCGTCGGTTTGTGAAGAAAAGTTGAAAAATACGTTGAACTTTACAGGAAGTAGAGCAGAGTTCCAAAACATGATGACGTCACACTACGGAGACTCACCAGGGACAATTTACAACCAACAAACACATACATCTGATCCTTTAAACATTAATTTATCAAAATAAAGGCGTTCCTATATGTTTTTATTTGTCAAATATTAATTTCTGTGACATTTGAGGAGTTTTCATCCGGTGTACAACATGGTTTCTAGGCAACAGTTACAGAATTCCAGGAAGTCAACATTTAAACCTAAAAAACTGCCAAACTGGGATAAAAATTGTTTTGTTTTAAGCAGAATGTAATGATCTTAACTGTGTTTTAGTGAAATGAGTGCTTCGACCTGTCGTGGCCTTTAAAGGTCCCATATTCTGCTCTTTTCCCCTTTACACAGTCTATTCTAAGGACTTTGTTGATACATTTTCTCGTTGTGTAATATCCATAACATAACAGTTTACAAAAAACACCCATTTCTTGGACTGGCCCCCCTCCTGCCTCCCCCGCCCAACCCGTGCCTCCCCTGTAGTGGAGATGGTGCATGCGCCGTGTGCTCCGGTAAACAGCGATACACAAACACTGAATAAACCTTTTCTGGTCCTGACGGTGCGTCGTGCTGAGTCCTACGTCCTGGATCTGACCTGGAGTTTGACGTGCTCCAGGGCCTCAACCACGGACGTGCCGTTTGGTAAATAACAAGCTAACTCTTCTATCTGTCGTATCCATCGTGTAATTACTGTGTAGCATTAGCATTAGCTGTTTTTATTCTTCCTGGAGGCGTGGCTTAAACACAGCGTCATCTTAGTGAGGAGCCCCCGTCTGCTGCTCAGAGGGGGACGGAAAAGACAGTTCTCTAGTGAAAACATGAGGGAATCAATCAAAAAACCACTTTGGGCACAACATACGAGGCCCAGAGAGCCCTGGAGGAAGGTTAGAACCTCTGAAAAGTCCATTTTGCAGGATATGGGACCTTTAACAGTGTTTTAGTGAAATGACTACTTTGACCTGTGGTGGCCTTTAAAGGTGCTGCTGTGAGTGTGTGGTGGCCTTTAAAGGTGCTGCTGTGAGTGTGTGGTGGCCTTTAAAGGTGCTGCTGTGAGTGTGTGGTGGCCTTTAAAGGTGCTGCTGTGTGTGTGGTGGCCTTTAAAGGTGCTGCTGTGGGTGTGGTGCGCCTCACCCGCTCTCGCTGTACTGATTTCCTCCCAGGAAGCCGTACTTGTCCGTGCGTCTCACCGCCAGTCCGTTTATCTCCGAGTCCGAGCCGACCGAGCTGCCGTCCTCGCCGAGCCCCGTCAGCGACTCCATCGTGCCCGACATCATGCTCGCCGACTCCAGGTAGCTCAGCGTGTCGGGCGCCGGCTGTCGGGCGGCGGCGACGGGGTACGGCGGCGCGACGGCGGGAGAGCCCGACGACGGCGCCGCCTCGGGTTCGTGTATGATCGGGACCGAGGCGGCGCTCTCCTTCTCGGCGGCGGCGGACACGTTCGGAGAGGCTGCTTCGACGCCGACTTCGGGAGACTTTTGTGCGTTTTCAGAAATGGGATTTGGAGATTCTTCTTTCGCCGCCACTTCTTGAACGACTGGCCGAGGGGGAGGAGTTTCAGTCACGTCGTCTTTCTCCGTTTTCGCAGGAAGTGGAGCCGTTTCTTGGACGACTCGCTGAGGTTCCGCCGCGTCTTCTGTCGTCATTTTCGCCGAAACGGAATCGGAGAGCGGAGCGATTTGCGGCTGCTCGCTCGGGACGTTCGCGTTCGCCGAGCTCTGCGTGACTTGGACGCTCGGGTAAAGGCTCGGCGCGCTTTCTGGAGAACTTTGTGCGTTTTGAGACATCGGATTCGGATTTTCTACGTCCGCCGCGACTTCTTGAGCGACTCGCTGAGGTTCCGTCGCCGTTTTCGTCAAAACCGTATCGGAAAGCGGGGCGATCTGCGGCTGCTCGCTCGACACATTGACCCGGACGCTCGGGTAAAGGTTGGGCGCGCTCTCTGGCGAGTTTTGCGTTGCGGCGGCGTCGGTGTCTCGGCGCACGTGGTTCTCCTCCGCTCGTGGGCGCCCGTTGGTTTTGTCGCCGCTGGGGTCTTGGGCCGACGGCGGCGCTGGGTTTGCGGCGAGCGCTCTGCTGCCGTACAGCGAGGACTTGGGGATCTGAGGCGCGGCGTTGGCGTCGGCGAGCGGCTCGGACGGCGCCGCGGGAGACGAGGGCAGCGCGGAGAGCTCGGCCATGGCTCCACGGTCACTCGCTCACTGCAAGAAGAAGAAGAAGAAGAGGAGCACAAACCTCAGATACTTTATCAAACAAGTGGATCAATTAGTGTAAATAATTAAAGCAGAAAATCCATGTGTGATGCTCCCGACCCCCAACGACAGACACGCCCCTCTGTCAGAGCAAAGTCACAGCAACGCCCTCCACAAACCTCCAAATAAGTCTGGACTAAACCGACTGAAACACACGGAAAGACCTTTTAGAACAAAGACAACGGCGTCAGAGCTGGTGACACGGCAAAAGATTATTGTCTAATTGTGATTTCTCTGACCAGAGCGATTGGGATTTATGTTTTAATAAAAGGATTGTTCAAATTCAAATTTTAAAAACTTTTTGTCACGTTCAGTTGTGTTTGTCACATTTAAACTCGTTTAGTTGCATCTTTGTCGTGTTTTTTGTAGTTTTTAGTAATGTCTGTCATTTTTAGTCGCGTCTTTGTCATTTTTAGTCACGTCTTTTTTCGTTTTTAGACGCGTTTTTGTCACGTTCTGTTGTGTTTGTCGTATTTAAACTCATCAACCCAAACCTCCAAATAATGTAAGTCTGGACTAAACCGACTGAAACACACAGAAAGACCTTTTAAAACAAAGACAACGGCATCAGAGCTGTTGACACGGCAAAAGATGTGATTTCTCTGACCAGAGCGAATGTGATTTATGTTTTAATAAAAGGATTCTGTTCAAATTCATGTTTTAAACACAACTTTTTGTCACGTTCAGTTGTGTTTGTCACATTTTAACTCGTTTAGTTGCGTCTTTGTCGTTTTTAGTTGCGTTTTTGTTGCTTTTTTTGTTTTCAGTCGCGTCTGACGTTTTTAGTCATGTCTTTGTCATTTTTTGTCACGTTCAGTTGTGTTTGTCACATTTAAACTCGTCTTTGTTACGTTTAGTTGCGTCTTGAGACGACATTTGAATGTTTAGGACAATTTAAACCTGGTCCTGTCCATTTTTCAGATTTAAATGTCACAAATGTGTGGATTTTGGACGTTTTTTCACATAAAACGCTTTATTTCTACATGAAAACATGACATGATGAAACCCTCTAATATATTTTTTCCTTACATTTATGATTAATATTTTTAGATGTAAGTTTTTTTCCTGTTCAGCTGCAGTGTCTCACTTTAATCGTAACAAATAAATTATTGCACGAATCATCACATCAACTCATTTAGAATCGATTAATCATTATCTGGACTTGTTTTCTTAAACGTGTTCAGATGTAAATGGTGAAATGATAAATGGTCACATTTATACAGCGCTTTTCTACCTTTTTTTAAGGCACTCAAAGCGCTTTACATCAAGGAACCATTCACCCATCCACTCACACATTCATACACCAGTGTACGCAGACACTGGGGGCCAGGTGGGTTAAGTGTCTTGCCCAAGGACACAATGAGAGTATTAATCTGAAGGAGCTGAAATCGCACCACCAACCTGCGGGTCATAGGACCTGACCACTCAACTACTCCATGTCTGGAGTGGGATTCGAACTACCGACCTTCGGATCAGAAGGCGCCCACTCTACCAACTGTTGCCAGATGTAAGTTTTATGTAAGTTTTATGAATCAAACGGAGCAGAAATGACGTCAAAAAGACACAGGAGACGTGACAGATTCATGTTTTTGTCTTTTTTTCTGTAAATAACCTCCAGACATTTCTGCTTCAACTGTGAAAATGAGTAAAAATGTTTTGGGCCTTTTACTAAACAAACAAACTAATAGATTAAATAATGGTCACTATATTCTTCAGTTTGCAAAACAATTGTTGGTTACAGCCCCAGAGACGTTTACAGAATGTGACGCGGCTCGAATCCTCTTCCTAGACTTTATTTGTGACTAAATGTTTCATTAAAACAGTTTCCTGTTTTTGCAGCGACTCCTGCTCTGTCTGAGTCACAAACCTCGGACACATCGTTCACAAAGTAACGGCCGGGACAATATTTTTGAGGCTGAATATTTATCGTGTGATCGTTTTGTTTCCACGAGAAAAGTAAAGTCAGATTTGAACAGTCGGGGGTCGAGTAAGTGATTAATGATAGATTCAAAATAAGAACAGAGTGTTTTAGTTAGTTATTTATTGTAGCTTGTTTTTTATAATTATTAAACATTTACAAAATCATTTATTTACTTTAGCCGCTATAACTGCTAGCTCCACTTTAGCCGCCATAACTGCTAGCTCCACTTTAGCCACTATAACTGCTAGCTCCACTTTAGCCGCTGTAACTGCTAGCTCCACTTTAGCCGCTATAACTGCTAGCTCCACTTTAGTCGCTATAACTGCTAGCTCCACTTTAGTCGCTATAACTGCTAGCTCCACTTTAGCCGCTATAACTGCTAGCTCCACTTTAGCCGCTATAACTGCTAGCTCCACTTTAGCCGCTATAACTGCTAGCTCCACTTTAGCCGCTATAACTGCTAGCTCCACTTTAGCCGCTGTAACTGCTAGCTCCACTTTAGCCGCTATAACTGCTAGCTCCACTTTAGCCGCTATAACTGCTAGCTCCACTTTAGCCGCTGTGTAGCCGCTATAACTGCTAGCTCCACTTTAGCCGCTATAACTGCTAGCTCCACTTTAGCCGCTATAACTGCTAGCTCCACTTTAGCCGCTGTAACTGCTAGCTCCACTTTAGCCGCTATAACTGCTAGCTCCACTTTAGCCGCTGTAACTGCTAGCTCCACTTTAGCCGCTATAACTGCTAGCTCCACTTTAGCCGCTGTAACTGCTAGCTCCACTTTAACCGCTATAACTGCTAGCTCCACTTTAGCCGCTATAACTGCTAGCTCCACTTTAGCCGCTGTAACTGCTAGCTCCACTTTAGCCGCTATAACTGCTAGCTCCACTTTAGCCGCTATAACTGCTAGCTCCACTTTAGCCGCTATAACTGCTAGCTCCACTTTAGCCGCTGTAACTGCTAGCTCCACTTTAGCCGCTATAACTGCTAGCTCCACTTTAGCCGCTTTAACTGCTAGCTCCACTTTAGCCGCTGTAACTGCTAGCTCCACTTTAGCCACTGTGTAGCCGCTATAACTGCTAGCTCCACTTTAGCCGCTGTAACTGCTAGCTCCACTTTAGCCGCTATAACTGCTAGCTCCACTTTAGCCGCTGTAACTGCTAGCTCCACTTTAGCCGCTATAACTGCTAGCTCCACTTTAGCCGCTGTAACTGCTAGCTCCACTTTAACCGCTATAACTGCTAGCTCCACTTTAGCCGCTATAACTGCTAGCTCCACTTTAACCGCTATAACTGCTAGCTCCACTTTAGCCGCTATAACTGCTAGCTATGTTATTAAAGGCCCAGTACCTTATTTTTACCGTTTTGAAACATGAAAAACATCTAGTTTTAGTTAAACTCTTACATCCGTGTGTCAATGCGTCAAATAATCTGAGCTGGAACATAGATTTTACTTTATTACATGCAAAATGTCAGAAACATGGACTAGTTCTGTTTTTCCAGTTTCACAACAGTAAAAATCAGGTACAGGCCCTTTAATCTGACTCATCTAACTTTATGAACCCTTTAAAATGTGACGTCATCAAAATTCCAGAAGGAGGCGACTGTAAATTATTCTCACATTAGATCTAAATTCTACTGGTTTGAAGTGTTAAGACAAAAAATATGACACAACTGAATATGACAAAGACGCGACTAAAAGCAACAAAAACACAACTAAAAGTGACAAAGACGCGTTTAAATGTGACACACAACTAAACGTGACACAAATGTGACTAAAAGTGACAAAGACGCGACTAGTGACAAAAGAAAAAGTGACTAAAAGTGAAAAAGACGCATTTAAATGTGACACACAACTAAACGTGACACAAACGTGACTAAAAGCAATAGAAATGTGACTAAAAGTGACAAAGACGCAACTAAAAGTGACAAAAACACAACTTAAAGTGACAAAAATGCGACTAAAAACAACAAAAACGTGACTAAAAGTGACAAAGATGCGTTTAAATGGGACACACAACTGAATGTGGCAAAAAACGCGACTAAAAGCAACAGAAACATGACTAAAAACAACAAAGACGTGACTAATAGCAACAAAAATGTGACTAAAACTAACAAAAACATGACTAAAAGTGACAAAAATGCGACTACAAACAAAGAAACGTGACTAAAAGTGACACAATTAAATGTGACAAACACAACTGAACGTGACAAAAACGCGACTAAAAGCAACAAAAACATGACTAAAAGTGACAAAGACGTGTTTAAATGTGACAAACACAACTGAACGTGACAAAAACACGACTAAATTGTGTTTAAAATGTGAACTTGAACAGACTCCCATTATTAAAACCTAAATCACAATCTAATCCCAACGGCGCTGATCATTCGATGATTTTCGCTCTTTAAAGGAAACAGAAAAACACAAAGTGAACCTGAATCGTGATCAAATCTAAATCATGATCTGGTCCAGGACATGGCGGCGATGACGTCTGGCTCAGTAGTTCCGAGATCACAGAAGTGCATTGGACGCCGCGCTGTCGACGAGAAATGAGGAAGTTCAGGAGAAACGCTCAACCGACTCTAAATCTGTGCCGTTCACAAAGAAATGGACAAACGTCACTCCCAGGAACAAGAACGTTTAATCAGAAACTCAAAATGACTCAGTGTGTTTTACTGAAGCTGCTGTAATCATTTCTTAGTCGTTTTTGCCGCTAAAAGTCATCAATAAAAGCAGAAATCAGTGGAATTCACGTCTAAAAACAACAAAAATGTGACTAAAAGCAACAAAAATGCGACACAACCGACTCTAAATCTGTGCCGTTCACAAAGAAATGGACAAACGTCACTCCCAGGAACAAGAACGCTTAATCAGAAACTCAAAATGACTCAGTGTGTTTTACTGAAGCTGCTGTAATCATTTCTTACTCATTTTTGCTGCTAAAAGTCATCAATAAAAGCAGAAATCGGTGGAATTCGTGTCTAAAAGCAACAAAAATGTGACTAAAAGTAACAAAAATGCGACTAAAAGCAACAAAAACATGACTAAAAGTGACAAAGACGCATTTGAATGTGACAAACGCAACTAAACGTGACAAAAACATGACTAAAAACAACAGAAACATGACTAAAAACAACAAAAACATGACCAAAAACATGACTAAAAGTGACAAAGACGCGTTTAAATGTGACAAACACAACTAAACGTGACAAAAACATGACTAAAAACAACAGAAACATGACTAAAAACAACAAAAACGTGACTAAAAACAACAGAAACATGACCAAAAACATGACTAAAAGTGACAAAGACGCGTTTAAATGTGACAAACACAACTAAACGTGACAAAAACATGACTAAAAACAACAGAAACATGACTAAAAACAACAAAAATGTGACTAAAAACAACAGAAACATGACTAAAAACAACAAAAACATGACTAAAAACAACAGAAACATGACTAAAAACAACAGAAACATGACCAAAAACATGACTAAAAGTGACAAAGACTCGTTTAAATGTGACAAACACAACTAAACGTGACAAAAACATGACTAAAAACAACAGAAACATGACTAAAAACAACAAAAACGTGACTAAAAACAACAAAAACATGACTAAAAACAACAAAAATGTGATTAAAAACAACAAAAATGCGACTAAAAGCAACAAAAACATGACTAAAAGCAACAAAAACATGACTAAAAGTGACAAAGACGCGCGTTTAAATGTGACAAACGCAACTAAACGTGACAAAAACATGACTAAAAACAACAAAAACATGACCAAAAACGTGACTAAAAGTGACAAAGACGCGCGTTTAAATGTGACAAACGCAACTAAACGTGACAAAAACATGACTAAAAACAACAAAACATGACTAAAAACAACAAAAACGTGACTAAAAACAACAAAAACGTGACTAAAAACAACAAAAATGTGACTAAAAGCAACAAAAATGCGATTAAAAGCAACAAAAACATGACTAAAAGTGACAAAGACGCGTTTAAATGTGACAAACGCAACTAAACGTGACAAAAACATGACTAAAAACAACAAAAACATGACCAAAAACGTGACTAAAAGTGACAAAGACGCGTTTAAATGTGACAAACGCAACTAAACGTGACAAAAACATGACTAAAAACAACAAAAACATGACTAAAAACAACAAAAACATGACTAAAAACAACAAAAACATGACTAAAAACAACAAAAATGCGACTAAAAGCAACAAAAATGTGACTAAAAGCAACAAAAACATGACTAAAAGTGACAAAGACGCGTTTAAATGTGACAAACGCAACTAAACGTGACAAAAACGTGACTAAAACATTGCTTTATGTTGCACCTACGCCGAAGCAAGTTCCTACGTTTGTGAATTTCACTAACAATGGCAATAAACTGCTTTCTGATTCTAAAAACAACAAAAACATGACTAAAAACAACAAAAATGTGACTAAAAGCAACAAAAATGCAACTCTAAATCTGTGCCGTTCACAAAGAAATGGACAAACGTCACTCCCAGGAACAAGAACGTTTAATCAGAAACTCAAAATGACTCAGTGTGTTTTACTGAAGCTGCTGTAATCATTTCTTACTCATTTTTGCTGCTAAAAGTCATCAATAAAAGCAGATATCGGTGGAATTCGCGACTAAAAACAACAAAAATGCGACTAAAAGTAACAAAAATGTGACTAAAAGCAACAAAAACATGACTAAAAGTGACAAAGACGCGTTTAAATGTGACAAACACAACTAAACGTCACAAAAACATGACTAAAAACAACAGAAACATGACCAAAAACATGACTAAAAGTGACAAAGACGCGTTTAAATGTGACAAACACAACTAAACGTGACAAAAACATGACTAAAAACAACAGAAACATGACTAAAAACAACAAAAACGTGACTAAAAACAACAAAAACATGACTAAAAACAACAAAAATGTGATTAAAAACAACAAAAATGCGACTAAAAGCAACAAAAACATGACTAAAAGTGACAAAGACGCGTTTAAATGTGACAAACGCAACTAAACGTGACAAAAACATGACTAAAAACAACAAAAACATGACCAAAAACGTGACTAAAAGTGACAAAGACGCGTTTAAATGTGACAAACGCAACTAAACGTGACAAAAACATGACTAAAAACAACAAAAACATGACTAAAAACAACAAAAACGTGACTAAAAACAACAAAAACATGACTAAAAACAACAAAAATGTGACTAAAAGCAACAAAAATGCGACTAAAAGCAACAAAAACATGACTAAAAGTGACAAAGACGCGTTTGAATGTGACAAACGCAACTAAACGTGACAAAAACATGACTAAAAACAACAGAAACATGACCAAAAACATGACTAAAAGTGACAAAGACGCGTTTAAATGTGACAAACACAACTAAACGTGACAAAAACATGACTAAAAACAACAGAAACATGACTAAAAACAACAAAAACGTGACTAAAAACAACAAAAACATGACTAAAAACAACAAAAATGTGATTAAAAACAACAAAAATGTGACTAAAAGCAACAAAAACATGACTAAAAGTGACAAAGACGGCGTTTAAATGTGACAAACGCAACTAAACGTGACAAAAACATGACTAAAAACAACAAAAACATGACCAAAAACGTGACTAAAAGTGACAAAGACGCGTTTAAATGTGACAAACGCAACTAAACGTGACAAAAACATGACTAAAAACAACAAAAACATGACTAAAAACAACAAAAACGTGACTAAAAACAACAAAAACGTGACTAAAAACAACAAAAACGTGACTAAAAACAACAAAAACGTGACTAAAAACAACAAAAATGTGACTAAAAGCAACAAAAACATGACTAAAAGTGACAAAGACGCGTTTAAATGTGACAAACACAACTAAACGTGACAAAAACGTGACTAAAAACAACAAAAACATGACTAAAAACAACAAAAACATGACTAAAAACAACAAAAATGCGACTAAAAGCAACAAAAATGTGACTAAAAGCAACAAAAACATGACTAAAAGTGACAAAGACGCGTTTAAATGTGACAAACGCAACTAAACGTGACAAAAACATGACTAAAAACAACAAAAACATGACTAAAAACAACAAAAACGTGACTAAAAACAACAAAAACATGACTAAAAACAACAAAACTGTGACTAAAAGCAACAAAAATGCGATTAAAAGCAACAAAAACATGACTAAAAGTGACAGACGCGTTTAAATGTGACAAACGCAACTAAACGTGACAAAAACATGACTAAAAACAACAAAAACATGACCAAAAACGTGACTAAAAGTGACAAAGACGCGTTTAAATGTGACAAACGCAACTAAACGTGACAAAAACATGACTAAAAACAACAAAAACATGACTAAAAACAACAAAAACATGACTAAAAACAACAAAAACATGACTAAAAACAACAAAAATGCGACTAAAAGCAACAAAAATGTGACTAAAAGCAACAAAAACATGACTAAAAGTGACAAAGACGCGTTTAAATGTGACAAACGCAACTAAACGTGACAAAAACGTGACTAAAACATTGCTTTATGTTGCACCTACGCCTAAGCAAGTTCCTACGTTTGTGAATTTCACTAACAATGGCAATAAACTGCTTTCTGATTCTAAAAACAACAAAAACATGACTAAAAACAACAAAAATGTGACTAAAAGCAACAAAAATGCGACTCTAAATCTGTGCCGTTCACAAAGAAATGGACAAACGTCACTCCCAGGAACAAGAACGTTTAATCAGAAACTCAAAATGACTCAGTGTGTTTTACTGAAGCTGCTGTGATCATTTCTTAGTTGTTTTTGCCGCTAAAAGTCATCAATAAAAGCAGAAATCGGTGGAATTCGCGTCTAAAAGCAACAAAAATGTGACTAAAAGCAACAAAAATGTGACTAAAAGTGACAAAGACGCGTTTAAATGTGACAAACACAACTAAATGTGAAAAAAACATGACTAAAAACAACAAAAACATGACTAAAAACAACAAAAACATGAGTAAAAACAACAAAAACGTGACTAAAAACAACAAAAACATGACTAAAAACAACAAAACATGAAAAGCGTGACTAAAACAACAAAAACGTGACTAAAACAACAAAAACATGACTAAAAACAACAAAAACATGACTAAAAACAACAAAAACATGACTAAAAACAAAAAAATTTGACTAAAAACAACAAAAACATGACTAAAAACAACAAAAACATGACTAAAAACAACAAAAACGTGACTAAAAACAACAAAAACATGACGATAAACAACAAAGACGCGACTAAAAACAACAAAAACATGACTAAAAACAACAAAACAACAAAAACGTGACTAAAACAACAAAAACATGACTAAAAACAACAAAAACATGACTAAAAACAACAAAAACATGACTAAAAACAAAAAAATTTGACTAAAAACAACAAAAACATGACTAAAAACAACAAAAACATGACTAAAAACAACAAAAACGTGACTAAAAACAACAAAAACGTGACTAAAACAACAAAAATGTGACTAAAAACAACAAAAATGTGACTAAAAGTGACAAAGACGCGTTTAAATGTGACAAACACAACTAAATGTGACAAAAACATGACTATATACTATAAACTTATTACTATTTTAAATTAAAGTTTTTTTGGGGCTCGGTATTTACTGTGTACGTTTTCTTTGCATTTGTGGGAAATAGGTTTTTTTTGTAATACGATAATATTCAAGCTGTAGATGTTTGAATAAGTTAAATGTGACTCATTATACAACCGACGTAAATGTTTAATTCTGCTTTTTCTTTATTGCAATTCATGTTTTTTTAATTATTTCGTTTTTGTTTTAGAGTCTTTATAGTCCAGAGAAATATTACCGTCATGAAAATACTACTTTTTTTTGTAAACTAGTCACAATTTAGTTGATTAATTGTCGCTGCACTTTTACAAAATACATTTCAACACAAACTGCAAATGATGAATTTTAAAATAACTCTTTAAATCTTTAATATTTTCTGTTTAGTTTTTATTTGTGTCACATTAATTTGTCATTTTTTGCATCGTTTCCTTGTCAAAACTTGCACAATCAAAACAAAATCTGCCGCACAGCACCAAAAATCTGATTCTTATCTGATTTCTGGACCTTTGAGATAAAAGAGAGCGCCTGACGGGTCGGACGACTCATTTCATTCAAATGTAGTTTAGTTAAATATATCTCAAGTTTTGCTAAAATACAAATTCATTCCGGTTCAGTCATTTTTTTGTTTTAGTTCCTGGTTATGAATGATAACGTCACACTGGGAGATGACCAAGAAACTCATCTAATGTCACAGATTTTTAATTTAATACACGTGAGCGTCTTTTTGTTGAGTTCGTGTTTAAAGGGTAAAAACAGTCGTTTCTTTTGTGCCAATTCTGCTTAACCTTTGTCTCTCAGTGTGACGTCATCAGTTTGTTTACTTCCTGTCATGTTCAACGGATTTTTCTCCACAAACAGCTCCTGATTGGTGTAAAACTAATGTATATTTACAACAGGCATTAAAGAAAAAAATATACTGCCCTTTAATGTTGTTATTCTTTAAAGCTGCTCTTGAGGGCCTTCACTTTGCATCTCAACAAAAAAAGTTTCTTGTTCATTCTCTGCCCCGTGTGATCAGACACTATGAAATGACACTGAGTGCATCCAGCAGATGGCGCCAGCACTTTATTGACCTTATTCTGCCCCGCCCATTTTTGCCACAGATCACACTTTTGTTGTAAACGCACTTCCGTTTGACGAGAACTCCGTTAGAGCTAATGATGAACGAGGGAAAAGTCTGAGGCTAAAATGTTACATAAAGTAGATTGATTTGTGTAAAATGTTTAATGAACACGAGCAACAACAAGTCACAACGCAACGATTTCCTGAAAACGTCTTTTTAGTCGAGTAGAACTTATTTTCTGTTGAGCTCGTCTGCTCCGTGTGAACTACAACGGAAACAAGACGGCGGCGCGTACGACAACTTCAGGAATAAAGTGAATATCTAGAGAAGTTAGCGCTGAAAAGACGTCATTGTTTTGGATCTGAGCAGCAGTGATCGAGTTCAGAGGCAGAAATGATCAGAACGAGTTTAGAGATGATTTAAGGACTAAAAACAGAGGAATACTCTCGGATAAATGACGTGTGAGTCTGAAAATACGTCAGAAAATCCCGGAAGTTCAGCAGGAAGTGTGTTCGACGCTCGGAGGGGGAGGATTTTCTAACAAACATTCCTCAAAACAGTGTGAATGAAACTGAATGTAACTCCAGTGTGTTTTTGATGAAGAACTTTGTTAGAACAGGATTAAAAGAGAGAAAAGTCACTGCAGTGACAAAGACGCGTTTAAATGTGACAAACACAACTAAACGTGACAAAAACATGACTAAAAACAACAAAAACGTGACTAAAAACAACAAAAACATGACTAAAAACAACAAAAATGTGACTAAAAGTGACAAAGACGCGTTTAAATGTGACAAACACAACTAAACGTGACTAAAAACAACAAAGTTCAGCAGGAAGTGTGTTCGACGCTCGGAGGGAGAGGACTTTCTAACAAACATTCCTCAAAACAGCGTGAATGAAACTGAATGTGACTCCAGTGTGTTTTTGATGAAGAACTTTGTAGAACAGGATTAAAAGAGAGAAAAGTCACTGCAGCTGAATGTTCTTTAAACATCGAATATTAGAAAAACATAAAAACTTGTCGCACTTTAAAACGTACATGAAATACCACTAGATCTGAATCGGCAATAAATCTGATCGTATATATCATTTTAATATAATAATAAGTCCACAAACGGCACACGGGTCAGATCAGAGTGACGCTCTTCTGTTTCACAGCGTTTAAAGAATCTGACAAATCCAGAAATCAGATAACGATCGGATTTTCGCTGTGCGCGTTCAAACAGCAGATGTCCAGATGACTAAGTAGCCTCCACCCTCCGTGTCCCTCCACCCCTCGTGTCCCCCCGTGTCCCTCCACCCCTCGCGTCCCTCCGTGTCCCCCCGTGTCCCTCCGTGTCCCTCCGTGTCCCCCCGTGTCCCCCCGCGTGAGGCCCGGGCGGAGCGGCGGTTCCTCGGCCCGTTCCGCCCCCGCGCCCCGCCGCTCCGTCCCGGGCCGACACAAACTTCCACGCCGCCGCGCACTCACCCTGAGCCCGGCGGCGGTCACTGCGCTCCGCCCGGCCGCCTGCGGAGCCCGGACAGCGGTTCCTCTTCGCCGCTCGGCCCCGCCACAGCTCCCTCCGCTCCGTGACCTCGTCCCGCGGGGAAATGTCAGCGCGGAGGCCGAGCAGCGGAGCGCCACGGCCGGGGGAGCGGACGTGCTGCTGTCGGCTAGCGGCGGAGTTAGCGCTGGGCTAATTTAGCGCGTTAGCATTAGCTCTGTTGACGTTAGCCGCGGCGCGTTGGAGAGTCCGTCCGCGCGCGCACCGACAGACTTTAACCCCCGCCGGAGTCTGGCTGGACGCACCGACGGGACGGACGCCTCAGGGACCGTTGGACCCGCGCGTACGGCCTTCGTTCGGGCGGTTTTCGGGGCAGAAGCTCAGCGGCAGAGCGCGTCCACCTCCAGCCGCCCGCATTTCCTACTGACAGCTGCGTGCGCGCTCCCGACACCGTGACGTGTGACGCGCACGCAAAGTCGCTCCAGGCGCCGCGAACGTTCCGTAAAACACCGGACGGACAGTTTATGGACAAACGTGAGGAAGGACGGAAGGACATTTGACAATAAGACACGAGACACAACTGAAAGTGACAAAAACACGACTAAAAGCAACAAAAATGCGACTAAAAGTGACAAAGACGCGACTAAAAGCAACAAAAATGTGACTAAAAGCGACAAAGATGTGACTAAAAAACAAAGATGTGACTAAAAGCGACAAAGATGTGACTAAAAAACAAAAATGTGACTAAAAGCAACAAAAAGACAACCAAAAGTGACAAAGATGCGTTTAAATGTGATAAGATAAGATAAGATAAGAGATCCTTTATTTGTCCCACAATGGGGAAATTCCACTGTTGCAACACACAGTTTAGGACAGGAATGAAAGAAATAGGCGCATGCAATAAAAATAGGATAAATAAACATGGTCATAAAAAATACAATATAAAGTATAAAGTGCACACTCTCATTTACAGTAAAAATGGTAACTAAAGTGGCTTAAGTGTATTGTTATATACAGTAAGTGACTATAGTGAGGTAAAAGTGTATTAATAGTATGATAAATTATATTGCACATGATTATAACAGGTGACTGACACATGTTACAGTATTGCACATGATTATAGCGGGTGAATGACACATGTTACAGTATTGCACATGATTATAGCGGGTGACTGACACATGTTACAGTATTGCACATGATTGTAGCGGGTGAATGACACATGTTCAGGGCTAACAGTGTTCATTGTAAAGTCTGACAGCAGCAGGAAGGAAAGACCTGCCAAACCTCTCCTTCACACAGCGAGGGTGAATCAGTCTGTCACTGAAGCTGCTCTCCAGGGCAGACAGAGCGTCCTGCAGGGGGTGGGACTCATGGTCCAGCATAGACGTGAGTTTAGCCAGGACCCTTCTGTCCCCCACCTCACGCACTGAGTCCAGAGCACAGCCCAGGACGGAGCTGGACTTCTTGATGACCTTGTCCAGCTTCTTCCTCTCCCTCTCTGTGATGCTGCTGCTCCAGCAGACCACACCGTACAGGACGTCTGTGTTATGAGTCCAGTCCAGTTTGTGGTTAAGATGAACACCCAGGTACTTGTATGAGTCCACTCTCTCCATGTCCCTTCCCTGGATGTTCACTGGTGAGGGGGCAGTGGAGTGGCGTCTGCAGAAGTCCACCAGCATCTCCTTGGTCTTTCCCGCGTTGATGAGGAGGTGGTTCTGCTGACACCAGTCCACAAAGTCCTGCGTTAGTCCTCTGTACTCTGCATCATCGTCGTCCGTGATGAGTCCGATGATGGCAGAGTCGTCAGAGAACTTCTGCAGAACACAGCTGTCCGTGTTGTGTCTGAAGTCCGAGGTGTAGAGGGTGAAGAGGAAGGGCGCGAGGACAGTGCCCTGCGGCGCCCCCACACTGCAGGTCAGAGTGTCAGACACACAATCCCGGGCTCTCACAAACTGGGGTCGGTTCGTGAGGTAGTCCAGGATCCACTCTGCCAGGTCACAGTCCACACCAGCCGTCTCCAGCTTGTCCCTCAGCAGCAGCGGCTGCTGAAATCAAAGAACAGAATTCTCACAGCGCTGCCAGGGTTCTCGAGGTGAGAGAGAGAGCGGTGCAGCAGGAAGATGACGGCATCCTCCACTCCAAACAAACACAACTGAACGTGACAAAAACACGACTAAAAGCGACAAAAATGTGACTAAAAGCAACAAAACTGCGACTAAAAGTGACAAAATCATGACTAAAAGTGACATACACTTGACACAAGCTCTAAGCGCCGCAAATGTTCCATAAAACGTCAGTTTATGGACAAACATGAGGAAGGACGGAAGGACATTTGGACATTTGGACATCACGGATAAAAATGTGAAAAAGTACAAGATTTAGTGTCAAAGCTGGACGTGGAAATAAGGGACAGAAAAGAACAGAAGAGCACTGTGTTCACCAAAAATAAATATTAATCTCAATAATGGTCACAATATCATTTCAAAAGTTTTGTTAGTTTACGTTTCCAGCTCGGGATCGTGACGTCACACATAACGGAGTGTTCAGTTGGCCCAGCGTTAAATCAGATTTTTTAAAGTGAGATTTTAAAGTCTATGGGACGGGTTCAACGACACATTTCACTAAAACGTAGTGAAGATGATCATATTTGAGGTTTTACTAAACATTTTGCCCATTTGTTCCAGTTTGACAGTTTGTGTTAAGTTTATAATATCACTTCCTGGTTGGACTGGAGCACAAATATGACACAGTTAGAGGTAATTCCACAACTGTTACCATAGCAACCATTTTCAAAATAAAGACCAAAACCCACATAAATGACATTATTACAAATAATAACACACAATAACAACTTTATTTTGTTGAACGACACTTTAAAGCGTCACAAGTTGTCTGTATTTTTCGTGGCGCGTCTCTTTTTGATGACATCACAGAGGGAGGGGTTCTGCTGTAGAACTCAATCACCTCATTTTAGAGTTTTATTTTTCTGAATTTCCTCACACACTGCGACTTCACAGATGAAAAACTGTTGTAAATAATTGCCACAGATGCCCTCCCACCGAACTAAGTCAGAATTAGAACGTTTTTCTTATAGACTTTAAGATGCTAAATGCTAAACTTAGCATTAATTCTAAAGTATTCTAACACTAAAAATTGCGAAACGTATTTAGTTAGTTAGTTTATTTTTCTTCGGTCCATAGAAATACAAAAACAAAACAAACAAAAAAAGCAGATGAATAAAGAAAGAAAACATTTTACACCGAAAGGGTTTAGGCTGAAGTTTAACACTTATTTGGCCAAAACCTAATAACTTAAAGTATGACGTGCAGAGAGCGACAGATGAACATAATAGAAATCTATAATCACAGGCACAGATAACACTTTATATCCATAAATATGTATAATATAAACAGACAAAAACAGTTACTTCATTCATTCACTCTCGCTTGTTCCCGTTAGAGGTCGTGGGTGACTGGAGCCTGTCCCAGTGACTTTGGGCCTTAGGCGGGGCACACCCTGGACAGTGGTTAACACAGAGACACAGACAAGGACAGACAACCATTCACTCTCACATTCACACACTACGGGTAATTTAGAGTTACATTAACCTGAACACAGTCATGTCAAGGAGATAATGCAATTTTAAGGTTTTTAATTTAATAAAAAGAGCATTTGTTGGGTCATAGTAATTAGCATAATTAACAATTCTAATGGCATGAATTTACATTTTCATGGTTTTGGCTCATGTTTTTTGTCTATGTTTAGCGCACCAACAACAAACATGGCGGGTTTCCATGGTAACGGCTGTTTTTTGTTCTACTGTGTGTCTGCTCATTGTTTATTGTCTATAAATGTAATTGTATATGTTTGTTGTAACGGCAACTGTAGTTTCAACGGTTTGTAAAGCGCTTTGGGTGCCTGTTAGGTGGAAAAGCGCTCTATAAATAAAAATTCTTCTTCTTCTTCTTCTTCTACCCCGAAAAAAAAAAAAACAACAACCAATATTTATCTCATATTTACAACATCATTTTAATCGTGTTTTTCGCTTACGCGTCCTCCTCTTTTACCGTCACAGCAGCGGAATTTGTCGCAATTGAGCCGTACTTTACTTTGACTTGATCACAAATTTTCTTTTTTTTTATTGTTTTATTTTTCAGTAAAACGTGCAGCGCTTTTTTCTGAATTTAGGGACAGAATATTATGGAAGAGCATCGTATTCACCAAAAAAAAAAAAAAAAATCAATATTAATCTTATAATTACAAGATCGTTTTTAAACTTCAGCCTCAAAGTCAGGGCTTTAATCTAATCTAATCTAATCTAATCTAATCTAATCTAATCTAAAACAAAAACAGCCAGACGTTTTACAAAAAGGAAAATTGTCATTTATATTTACAACAGGCATTAAAGAAAATATATTCTGCCCTTTAATGTTGTTATTCTCCTTTAAAGCTGCTCTTGAGGGCCTTCACTTTGCATCTCAACAAAAAAAGTTTCTTGTTCATTCTCTGCCCCGTGTGATCAGACACTATGAAATGACAGAGTGCATCCAGCAGATGGCGCCAGCGCTTTATACAGTCTAGTGAAGTTAGAGCTGAAAAGACGTCATTGTGTGGATTTGAGCAGCAGTGATCGAGTTCAGAGGCAGAAAAGCTCAGAACGAGTTTAGAGATGATTTAAGGACTAAAAACAGAGGAATACTCTCAGATAAATGACGTGTGAGTCTGAAAATACGTCACAAAATCCTGGAAGTTCAGCAGGAAGTTTGTTCGACGCTCGGAGGGAGAGGATTTTCTAACAAACATTCTTCAAAACAGCGTGATTACAACTGAATGTAACTCCAGTGTGTTTTTGATGAAGAACTTTGTTAGAACAGGATTAAAAGAGAGAAAAGTCACTGGAACAGAACGTGTGCTTTAAACACTGAATATTAGAAAATCATAAAAACTGGTCGCACTTTAAAACGTACATGAAATACCACTAGAGCAGTGGTTCTCAAAGTGGGGGTCGGGACCCCTCGGGGGGTCGCGAGGGGTGTGCTGGGGGTCGCGAGATGATTTCAAGATGTAATTTTAATGAATATGACATTGTATTTGCTCTGTTTTTTATTTAATACCAGTATCTTTTAGTCAAATAGGGTCCAATAAGACAACAAACTATTCAAATAACCAATATTAAACCTGATTTAAGATGCTTCGACACTTCAAATTATTGCTACTCTCATTTTCATTTTGCTTTGGGGGTCCCGAATCGGTTGTATGGCTATTTTGGGGGTCCCGGCCAGAAAAGTTTGGGAACCCCTGCACTAGAGCATCGTATAAAAAAAAAAAAAAAAAAAAGAAAAATCAAGATTAATCTTTCAATTACAAGATCGTTTCTAAACTTCAGCCTCAAGGTCAGGGCTCTAATCTAATCTAATCTAATCTAAAACAAAAACAGTCAGACGTTTTACAAAAAGGAAAATTGTCCAAAACGTTGCAGCTGCAGCTCATTTCAAATCGTTCACGTTTTCTAACCCTTCGAACATTTTCTTTTGTCCGTTTTCATGAAGTGTTTTGCTTCTGGGCAGCGACGGCACGAACGCTTCGAAAATCCTGACGTTATCGAAGAAATATTTAGTCACAGAACATTGAAAACCAGAGCGAACGTTGATCTCGTGTCGTCGTCGGATGAAATTCACAAACTAAGAGCTCGCTTTCCCTCGATGTCGTCAGGTTTCGTCGTTGATCCCTTTGTCTCCGTTAAAAATTAACTCTTTAAATCAGTCTTTCCCCGTTATTTAACATCACTTAAAGGGCCTATGACAGGTCGGACTCATGTACCTAAAATACAGCTAAGATCAATATATTGAAAGTTTTGCTAAAAATAATTATATATTTTGTCAATTTTAGCAATTTTTTTAGTTTTGTAATGTCACTTCCTGTTTGTAAACGATGACATCACACCAGGAAATGACTCTGAACACTGGGCTAAAACTCAACTTAAAGGGCCCATGTCAGGTTGGGCGACTCATTCAACCAAAATGTAGTTCAGATAAACAGATTTCAAAATTAGCTAAAATTCTTTACAAATTTTACACAGTTTTCGCAATTTTTAGCTTTTTAATTTCACTTCCTGGTTGTAAATTATGACATCACGCTAGGAAATCACCATAGCAACCACACTGTAAACCGGGCCAAAAGTCATCTAATGTCACATTTTTTTGATTTGACAAATAAAAATAAATGTGAGCACCTTTAATTTTGTTGAATCAATGTTTAAAGGGTCAAAAAAGTAGTTTATTTTGTGTAAATGATGCATAATCTTTGTCTCACAGTGTGATGTCATCACTTTGTTTACTTCCTGTATTTTTCAACAGGTTTTTCAACTTTTTTCCACAAACAGTGACCTGATTGGTGTAAAACTATAATTTATATTTACAACAGATATTAATGCACTGAATAAAGTCAAAATTAGAAAATCATAAAAACCCGCCATACGCCCTTTAATGTCAGAGATTTTTTGTCTGACAAATCAAAACACATGTGAACACCTTTATTTTGTTGAATTAATGTTGTAAGGGTAAAATAAGTTGTTCATTTTGGGTAAATTATGCATAACCTTTGGATGGCAAGAGTCTCCCTGGTGTGACGTCATCAGTTTGTTTACTTCCTGTAATTTAAAAGATTTTTCAGTTTTTCGCCACAAACCGTGCCTTGATTGGTGTAAAACAATATTTTTTATGTACAATACGTATTTATACACCAAATAAAATCAAAATTAGAAAATTGTTAAAACCTGTCATAGGCCCTTTAATATCGTCAGACACTTCATTCTGATTAAAGGAGCGATAAATGTTTTTTTCTTCCGACAGAAACCACACGATGAAACTCGACAAGATACAAATCCAACTTTAATGTTTCACAAAAAATAACAATAAAATAATCTTTGATAATTAAAGGTTCATTTATAAAACTCCAGCAGAGGGAGACAAACTGAGAAACCCTTCAACCGGATTAAAGACAGAAATGTTAAAAGACGACAAAGGTTTGGCTGTGATTTTATGTGAATTAAAACGATGAAAAGGAGGTCAAAGCGCTGGGCTGGTCCCAGATCAGCCGCCTTTGACCCAGAGTCTCTCGAGGAGGAAAAACGCTTAAAGCAAGAATAAAAAAGTGTGTAAAATGTCCATGATTAAAAGGTTAAAAGTGGATCAGACGAGGACGCTGGACACCGGGACTCGAGTGGAGCGGCCGCTTTTGGGGACGACGATCGGCTCATCGTCTGAAAAACACAACAGGCTCGGGTCACGTCCTGTTCAGGTGAAAAGGAACACTTCAACTTAAAGATATCAATGTTAAACTTCTGTAGTTTAGTCACCCCACTTTGGTGGGACACAGCCCAGGTATATAGATAGTTTGTCACATAAATGTAAGAAAAAATATATCACAAGTTTTTCCTCATGTCATGTTTGTTATATAGAAATGAGGCATTTCATGTAAAAATGACCAAAAATCCACGTTTGGGACGTTTAAATCTGAAAAATGGACAGAACCAGGTTTAAATTTCTTAGATTTAAATGGTGCCAAAAATGTTTTGAAGGATTTGACTGCTTTTTTGTCGTCCATTTTGTTGAGTGAAATGCTCGGTTAAACCATGGACGTATTAAATGAACTGGATAAGCCCCGCCCTCTCTGTCTGTGTCCCAGATTGATTAGTGGTCGTGTGAGGTACTGCAGCCTCTTGGGCCCAGCCTTTTTGTATAATTGCAGACAATACTTAATTATTTTTTGTATTTAAATAAAATAGAAGGAAATGTTCTTTTCTACCGTTTCTAAAATCACACAAATTACCGTTTTTATCTGAAGTGACGTCACACAAACATGTGTGAGTCACGTGAACGAGCGTCGGACGATACAAACAGAAGCTCGTGGAAAAGGCTCGACTAGAGACACCTGTAAGTTGTATTTTATTTCATTTCAGACGCTTCACGTGTGTCTAACATGAAGAACACAATTAAGGGGCGTTCAAACCGCAGCGACCAACGCGACCAGTTTACATGTAAAGTCTATGGTGTCGCGCGAAAAAAGCCTCCTGCGATTTTGCGGCGTGACCAGGGCGACCGGCGCGGCGCGAATCCTGCGATTCTGTCGTGCGACGCGACAAGAGCGACTTTGCGGTGGCCGCAAATTCGCTTCATTCGCGCAACTTGGCGACCGTCGCAGAAGATAAACAAAGATGAACTTTCTGCGGCAAACGCAGCGACCGCCGCGGATGGCAACCAATCAGAGACCACGCTTGAGTGACGTAACTACGTACAGTGATCCCTCGCTATATCGCGTTTCATCTTTCACGGCTTCGCTGCTTCACGGATTTTTTTTACAGTGTAGATATTTTTACAGTGTATCCACTGAACTTCAGCGCACGCACAAGAACGGGACCCTTTGACGAGTCGTTCAGTGCAGTTCTCAAATATAATCGAAGGTGGCATATCCGTTTATAACAATCTTCTTGCTCAGAAAAAGAAAGAGCGCCAACAACTAAAGAAAGAGTCGTGCGTCTTCAGTAGAAACAGAGGCTACAGGGGGCGGAGTCAGGACCAAGAGGCTACAGGGGGCGGAGTCAGGACCAAGAGGCACAGACTGTGAAATACACCAGTGACAATGTTTCCAACCTTGTATTACTATATTAAAATTATTGTTTTAAACACATTTTGGGCTTTAAAACAGGTTTTGATTTTTGGTTTCATTCCATAGTTCAGTATTGCATTGTAAAATAATAAAAAATAAAGCTGTGACTACTTCACGGATTTCACTTTTCGCGTGTTATTTTTGGAACGCAACTCCCGCCATAAACGAGGGATCACTGTACATCATTATCCGGGAAGAAGGACGTAAACAAACCAAAGGCATGATTGACCGAACAGACCCGAGCCCCACGTGTAGAACCGTAAACTGAGTTCCTGCAGAGTTTTATTGCAGAATAAGCGCCTGACAGGGCTTCAAGTGTTTAGTGTTCTACCTGCACCAACGGGACGTGTCCTGTCCCAGAAGTGCCTGTCCCTCCTCTGACACTGGACCAATGATCCCTCTCCCTCGCTCTTTTCTTCAGCTCTTTGGGAGGGCATCTGAGGCTCTCTCTCCCTCTCTCCTCTGCTCCGTGTAGCAGCCGTGCACTTTTATTCTGGTGCCGTCACATATTCTGATCACTTTATCGGAGGATGAGGAGGAAAACAACACAGTGCTGGCTGCACACGCGCTCTTTCGCCGTGAAGCGTATGTTACAAACGTGACACACACGTGACACACACGTGACACACACATGACACACACGTGACACACACGTGACACACACATGACACACACGTGACACACACGTGCTCGTCTCTGCCCTCAGACCGAGCCCACACGGCCCAGGTCCGCGGCCCAGCCCCGACAAAAGAGCGGAAAATGTGGTCCCGAACGCCCGGCTCCCAGGAATCTAAACTCTAGCAGCAGGTTAGCTGTGCTGGTCGCGCCGCGTGTGCCGCTGGTGACTTTTTTTTTCGGCGACTAAAGCGACTGTGTTTAAATGCACAGGCGACAAACCAGGGGCGACAGGCGCGATTTTGTCGCTGCGTCTGAACAGGGCTTTACAATCACACAAGCTAACGCTAACACAAAGACCTGCAGCTGCTGGTCGTTCACGTCGCTCAAAGCATCATGGGGGATTGTGGTCACGTGGTGCCCCTAAAGCAAAGATGGCCGCCTCCGTATCAGGAAGTAAATGCGGAAGTAAGAAACTTTTTTGGGGTCATGAACCAATGAGCTCAGGCCACAGGAGGAACAGGGCGGCCATTTTGGATTCATCTTCAGGTTTTATTATAGTTCTATGGTTTTATTATAGTTCTATGGTTTTATTATAGTTCTATGGTTTTATTATAGTTCTATGGTTTTATTATAGTTCTATGGTTTTATTATAGTTCTATGGTTTTATTATAGTTCTATGGTTTTATTATAGTTCTATGGTTTTATTATAGTTCTATGGTTTTATTATAGTTCTATGGTTTTATTATAGTTCTATGGTTTTATTATAGTTCTATGGGTTAAACTGGAGCGTCTCATGTTTTGCCCTCTTTACGCTGTTGTAACACACAGCTGCTCCACCAGAGGGCGCCCGAGCGAGCCCCTCGTCCACCTGCCACGCTGCAGCTGAACTGGAAGAAAACTTAAATTTAAACTTTTCCTGTAGTTAGTCACATAAATGTAAAATGTAAAAGTTTCTCATGATTTCATGTAGAAATAAGACATTTTATGTAAAAACGACCACATTTTCAATTTCAATCTTTCAATTTGAAAAATGGACAGAACCAGGTTTAAATTTCTTGGTTCATTTTGTAACATATTAGTTATAAAAATGTACAGTTTTATGTTTAGTTTAAACTAGATCTGACTGAAAATTGTCCTAAAAATTCTAATTTGTCCTAATTTTTTCAACTTTAAACTTGAATAAATGAGTCAGAATCTGATCTTAAATCCTTGTTTGTTCTAAATGTGTTGAGTCCAGATTGTACAGTTTGTGTGGATCTACTTTAGGCTGATCTTTATGTCTCGAGGGACAAAAATGCATTTGAAGAAAACAATGTCAGAGAAATCTATGGATGAAGTGGATTCAATGGAAGAATCAAACATCAGGAGCAGATTGGACACGTTTGTTGATTGTTGAGAGAGAAAAGTGACAAAAAAACAACAAAAAAGGTGTTCCCTGCAGTGTCTCGCCTTCATCTAATTTAAATACAGTCAAGGTTGAAAGTGAATTTGAATTTTTTCCAGAAAATGACGTATTTCTCCCCAAAATGTTTTGCATTTCCACATGTTTTTCTTCACGTCTTTATTTCCTTTGTGTTTGGGAACAATAAAAACAGAGAAAAAAAACTGATTTGACATAATTTCACACAAAACTCTTTCCAAATTGTGGATAAATAACTCTGTTGAAGCCTGTGACGCTCATTTAAACTCACCTGAGGCGAGTAACAGCTGTGGGCAATGTAAAAATCACACCTGAAAGCGAGGGTTTTTGGGAAAAATACTACATTTTACAGGAAAAACATCCGGGTGCAGCACGTTCAGCCCTGACAGTGAATCCAACTCTGTTTCCTGGTACTTTTCTGTTTAAATTGTGATATTTTTGCATGAACTCCGGTGCAGTTTGTGTTTTTTTTGGTGCAGTTTGAGTCAGACACAGAGAGTTTTGCCACACCCCTTTTTAGTCGATGAATCCTTGATTTTCCACAGTGCGCCTGGACGTTTTGTGCCGGGAAAAAACATCCAATCTGAGTGACGCCAAACTGATTCCCAAACGCAGACTTTGGAGCAAAACCATCAGTGTCGCCGAATTTGAAGAACAGCGGCACAGACAGTATTTGGCTCATTATAGTCCATCGACTTTTTTGTGTGTCATGTTTTAGAGGTAGTTGGTGCGATGCGGTGACTTTTCAACTCAAAAAGTGCAGCGCAACTAAAAAACCCCAAACAAACAAGACTAATGCCCCATTTTGTCATCTTTGTCTCATCGTCTCGAGCAACTTCTGCACCAAAAAAACACCAAAAAACACCAAAAAACACCACAGAACCATCACGACTGCCCAGTTTAAAGAAGCAAACGGTGGCACAAACACTATTTACCAAATGTTTTTGTCCGGTTTGGTCATTTATTCATTGTAGATGGTGTGACGCGGAATCTTTTAAACCCATAAAGTGTGGCGTGTGAACGGGTCAATGGGGCGGGGCTTAGTTTAGATTTACGTCACGCTCAGCTTTTGGTTTCACTTTTGCTCGACGTCTCTGGACTCAACGGCAGAAGACCGTCTAACGTCACGTGACTTATTATTATTACGGTGATACAAATGGAATCGTGAGCTGGTCCTGAGACGATCTGCTGTTTTAGTGAAATCGTCGTGTCGTGTTTGACTGTTTGTCTTTTTTCTCCTGATGTTTAGCCTCTGAAGCCTCTGAGCAGATGACTTTGTCACTTTTAGTTGCGTTTGTCACTTTTAGTTGTGTTTATGTCACTTCCTTGTGTGTTTGCCTATTTTGTCATGGTTTTGTCACTTTTAGTTGTGTATTTGTCACTTTTAGTTGTGTATTTGTCACTTTTAGTTGTGTATTTGTCACTTTTAGTTGTGTATTTGTCACTTTTAGTTGTGTATTTGTCACTTTTAGTTGTGTATTTGTCACTTAGTTGAATTTTTTTGTCACTTAGTTGAATTTTTTTGTCACTTAGTTGAATTTTTTTGTCACTTTGGTTGCGTTGCTGTCACTTTTAGACATGTTTTTGTGAAATGTTGGTGTCGTGATTGTGTCTTTAATACAGCTGTCTGTTCAAACACACTTTTTCTCCTGATGTTTAGCCTCTGATTACTTTATTTATCTCTTAAAGGCCAGAGTGGCATGATTAAACCAAATCCACACAAATCGAGAATTTAATGGATGCAATTAGCAAAACGCAAAGACTGCAGTGCAATAATTTCTTTCACAAACAACAAACGGCCTCGCTTTGATTTGAATAAAAACGGCTCACGTTGTAGTTTGGATTTGTACAAACGTGTTCACAAACAAGAGACAAAAGGACGACAAAAAGCGATAAAAAATGTGTTCAAAAGCGACAAAAACGCGCCGACAAACAACAAACGTGACTCAATGCATCAAAACATGACTGAAAGCGACAAAGACGTGTTTAAAATGTGAATTTGACCTGAATCCTGTTAAAACATAAATCACAATCTTATCACAGTCGCTCTGGTCAGATGTTTGTCCTAAACGGTGCAGCTCTGTTAAAGACGACAGAAAAACACAACGTGAACATGAATCGAGATCAAATCAAAACCATGATCTGCCCCAAGAAAACCGTGATAATTATTTTTTCACCCAGGCCTACTTTTTATTGTTATTTCATTTTTTAATTTCCATTTCCCGCTCCAAAGCAGCCGTTCTCAAAGGGGGGGCCGCGGTTTCAAGAACAAAAGCTTGGATTCTGTTCAAACAAACCGAACCCGATGAGAACGTCTGCTCTGAGCTCACGTTAAACCATTGTTTCTGGAGTCGAGTACCTGCTCCGCTCCTCGACCTCCTGCTCTTTCACTGAAACAGAACACAGGCGTGAGAGTGAGGACCCGCCGCCATCCCTCAGTCATCCAGCAGAGGTCCCACGCCTCCAGACCCTCCAGCCAGCCCTCAATTTAAAGGCCCTCAGTGAGTCGATCATTTTATTTATTCATTCATTCATTTTCTCTCGCTTATTCCCGTTCCCGGGGGTGACTGGAGCCTGTCCCAGTGACTTTGGGCCTTAGGCGGGGCACACCCTGGACAGTGGTTAACACAGAGACAATCATTCACTCTCACATTCATTCACTTCGGGCAATTTAGAGTTCTCAATTAACCTCCACAGTCATGTCTTTGGACGGTGGGAGGAGCCAGAGAACCTGGAGAGAACCCACGGTAACACGGGGAGGACATGCAGACTCCACCCAGAGAGATCGTGTGATGTTGGGGTGGTCCGGGATTCGAACCCACGTTCTCCTTATTGAGAGGCAGAAGCTCTAGCCGCTCTGCCACCGTGCACCCCGTTTTATTTACGACACGGCAAACAATTATTGCTCCGATTTTCTTGGGGCCAGATCATGACTTTGTGTTTTCCTTTGACAGAGCTGCGCGATTTAGGTTTGTGTCTGTGATTTCTCTGACCCGTGCGACTGCCATTTGTGTTTTGCGTTCCTCAATTTCACATTCTAGACACACTTTTGTCGCTTTTCGCCGTGTTTTCGTCACATTTAAACGCGTCTCTGTCACTTTTAGCCGTGTTTTGTGGCTTTCGGTCACGTCTTTGTCGTTTTCAGGCGTGTTTTTGTCGCTTTCAGTCGCGGTTTTGTCACGTTCTGTCGCGTTGGGGTGCACTGAGTCGCGTTTGTCGCTTTCCAACGCATTTTTATGGCTTTTGCGGCTCGTTTCAGAACACGTTTGTACAAATCCAAACTAAAGTGTTGGCCGTTTTTATTCAAATCAATGCCAGACATTTCGATTTGGTTTAACTGTGCAGCTCTGGCCTTTAAGAGGTAAATAAAGTCATCTGTTCAGAGGCTTCAGAGGCTAAACATCAGGAGAAACGGTGCAGCTTTAAAGAGAGAAACGCGACGATTTCACCAACATGGCAGATTGTGACGGGACGAGCTCACGATTCAAGGGTAAACAAAGGCAGGGCGTCCTCGGGGAAACTGAAGGCCGCCTGAGTCGAACAGACTTCATTGGCTGCTCAAAGCGTCAGGGTTACTGTCTCAGGCTCAATGTCCGGGTCAAATGCGGGCGAGTGCGCAGTGGGTCTGACCTGACGGGTCGTAGTTCTCGGCGCGTTTCCGGTCCGTCTCGATGAAGATGGCTGTGGCCAGAAAGAACCCGCCTCCGATGACGGCGACGAAGGAGCAGAGAAGAAGAGAGAGCTGCAGCGAACGGAACTGCCACAGGAACGACTGCTCCCTCCTGAGGGCGTCTGAGACCTGAGAGAGACGGGTCAGACAGAACCAGGATCAGGACCGGCCCGGGACAGGACCGGGACCAGGACCGACCCGGGACAGAACCGGGACAGAACCGGGACAGACCCAGGACCTGGACCGACCCGGGACAGAACCAGGACCGACCCAGGACTGACCCAGGAACGACTGCTCCCTCCTGAGGGCGTCTGAGACCTGAGAGAGACGGGTCAGACAGAACCAGGATCAGGACAGAACCGGGACAGGACCAGGACAGAACCAGGACCAGGACAGACCCAGGACTGACCCAGGACAGACCCGGGACTGACCCGAGACAGATCCAGGACTCCTGAGGGCGTCTGAGACCTGAGAGAGACGGGTCAGACAGAACCAGGATCAGGACAGAACCGGGACAGAACCAGGACAGAACCAGGACCAGGACAGACCCAGGACTGACCCAGGACAGACCCGGGACTGACCCGAGACAGATCCAGGACTCCTGAGGGCGTCTGAGACCTGAGAGAGACGGGTCAGACAGAACCAGGATCAGGACAGAACCGGGACAGGACCAGGACAGAACCAGGACCAGGACCGATCCGGGACAGAACCGGGACAGAACCAGGACCAGGACAGACCCAGGACTGACCCAGGACCGACCCGGGACTGACCCGAGACAGATCCAGGACTCCTGAGGGCGTCTGAGACCTGAGAGAGACGGGTCAGACAGAACCAGGATCAGGACCGGCCCGGGACAGAACCAGGACAGAACCAGGACTCCTGAGGGCGTCTGAGACCTGAGAGAGACGGGTCAGACAGAACCAGGATCAGGACCGGCCCGGGACAGAACCAGGACAGAACCAGGACTCCTGAGGGCGTCTGAGACCTGAGAGAGACGGGTCAGACAGGACCAGGATCAGGACAGAACCGGGACAGGACCAGGACTAGGACCGACCCAGGACCAGGACCGACCCGGGACTGACCCAGGACAGAACCGGGACTAAACAGGACTAACAGCACTGACCACTCCGATGAGGTAGGGGCTCCCGGCGTCTCCGAGGAGATGAGACACGACGATCTGCAGAGCTTCAGCCGTCGACCTGCGCGTCGGGACCACCACGTACTGAAACAGACACCAGTAAGACCAGGACCGGGACTGGGACCAGGACCAGAGCCAGGACCAGAGCCAGGACCGGGACTGGGACCAGGACCAGAGCCAGGACCGGGACCAGAGCCAGGACCGGGACCAGGACCAGGACCAGGACCGGGACCGGGACCAGAGCCAGGACCAGAGCCAGGACCGGGACCAGGACCAGGACCAGAGCCAGGACCAGAGCCAGGACCGGGACCAGGACCAGGACCAGGGCCAGGACCAGAGCCAGGACCGGGGACAGGACCGGGACCAGAGCCAGGACCGGGACCAGGACCAGGACCAGGACCGGGACCGGGACCAGAGCCAGGACCAGAGCCAGGACCGGGACCAGGACCAGGACCAGAGCCAGGACCAGAGCCAGGACCGGGACCAGGACCAGGACCAGGACCGGGACCAGAGCCAGGACCAGGACCGGGACCAGAGCCAGGACCAGAGCCAGGACCAGGACCGGGACCAGGAACTGAACCAGGACCAGGACCAGACCAGGGCCGGGGCCGGGACCAGGGCCAGGGCCAGGACCATGGCCGGGACCAGGACTGAACCAGGACCAGAGCCAGGACCGGGACCGGGACCAGGACCAGAGCCAGGACCGGGACCGGGACCAGGACCAGAGCCAGAGCCAGGACCGGGACCGGGACCAGGACCGGGACCAGGACCGGGACCGCAGGACCGGGACCAGGACCGGGACCAGGACCAGGACCGGGACCAGAGCCAGGACCAGAGCCAGGACCAGAGCCAGGACCAGAGCCAGGACCAGAGCCAGGACCAGGACCAGAGCCAGGACCGGGACCAGAGCCAGGACCAGGACCAGAGCCAGGACCAGGACCGGGGCCAGGACCGGGACCGGGGCCAGGACCAGGACCGGGGCCAGGACCAGGACCGGGGCCAGAGCCAGGACCAGGACCGGGGCCAGGGCCAGGACCAGGACCGGGGCCAGAGCCAGGACCAGGACCGGGGCCGGGACCAGGACTGGGGCCAGGACCAGGACCAGAGCCAGGACCAGGACCGGGACCAGAGCCAGGACCAGGACCGGGGCCAGGACCGGGGCCAGGACCGGGACCAGAGCCAGGACCAGGACCAGGACCGGGACCAGAGCCAGGACCAGGACCAGAGCCAGGACCGGGACCAGAGCCAGGACCAGGACCGGGGCCAGGACCGGGACCAGAGCCAGGAACGGGACCAGGACCGGGACCAGAGCCAGGACCGGGACCAGGACCGGGACCAGAGCCAGGACCAGGACCGGGACCAGAGCCAGGACCGGGACCAGAGCCAGGACCGGGACCAGGACCGGGGCCAGGACCGGGACCAGGACTGAACCAGGACCAGGACCAGGAGGAGGTTTTCTCACCAGTAAAATGTCTGCTACAATGGCCCAGTTCATGGACAGAAAGGTCTCTCCGAGGAAGATGAAAACCTGAAGAAACAAGAGTCAACAAATCAACATCAAACCATTATTTCTATTGAACTGTTCCCCATGTGCCTGGAGGAACTCTCTGTGCACCAGATGAACTGTTCCCCATGTGCCTGGAGGACCTCTCTGTGCACCAGATGAACTGTTCCCCATGTGCCTGGAGGACCTCTCTGTGCACCAGATGAACTGTTCCCCATGTGCCTGGAGGAACTCTCTGTGCACCAGATGAACTGTTCCCCATGTGCCTGGAGGACCTCTCTCTGTCTCTAGAAGTCTAACCCTCGTCGAGATGAGGTTTGTTTATTTAATGGATCCATCAGCTGGTCCAGGGACCCGTACATTTGACCCATTACTCTGAACATTGTTTTTAAACTGCTTTTCTACCTGTGGCTCTAACACTACTGTGGTCATGTGACTCCTGTATGTGCTGGTCATGTGACTCGTGCTGGTCATGTGACTCGTGCTGGTCATGTGACTCCTGTATGTGCTGGTCATGTGACTCGTGCTGGTCATGTGACTCCTGTATGTGCAGGTCATGTGACTCGTGCTGGTCATGTGACTCGTGCTGGTCATGTGACTCGTGCTGGTCATGTGACTCGTGCTGGTCATGTGACTCGTGCTGGTCATGTGACTCGTGCTGGTCATGTGACTCCTGTATGTGCTGGTCATGTGACTCCTGTATGTGCTGGTCATGTGACTCCTGTATGTGCTGGTCATGTGACTCACGTATGTGGCGATGGTGGACAGCTCGGCGGTCACGATGGCGAGGTAGAGAAAAGGCGCTGACAGGAGCAGCCCTGTCGCACACACCAGAGGGTCGGCCTTCTGAGTGCGACTCCTCAGAGCGCGGCTCAGCTGGACCCCACTGGCCACGCCCAGAACGCCAGTGACACACGTGATGGCCCCGAAGATCAGGCTGAACACACAACACACGCATGAAACACACACAAGAGATACACACCAGAGACACACACATGTAACACACACATGTAACACACCAGAGATACACACCAGAGACACACACATAAACCCGGTCTACAGCCGGTCTAAACCCGGTCTACACCTGGTCTAAACCCGGTCTAAACCCGGTCTAAACCCGGTCTAAACCCGGTCTAAACCCGGTCTAAACCCGGTCTAAACCCGGTCTACACCAGGTCTAAACCCGGTCTACAGCTGGTCTAAACTCAGTCTACAGCCGGTCTAAACCCGGTCTACAGCAGGTCTAAACCCGGTCTACAGCAGGTCTAAACCCGGTCTACAGCTGGTCTAAACCCGGTCTAAACCCGGTCTACAGCAGGTCTAAACCCGGTCTACAGCAGGTCTACACCCGGTCTACAGCAGGTCTACACCCGGTCTACAGCAGGTCTAAACCCGGTCTACACCCGGTCTACAGCAGGTCTACAGCAGGTCTACACCCGGTCTACAGCAGGTCTACACCCGGTCTAAACCCGGTCTACAGCAGGTCTAAACCCGGTCTACAGCAGGTCTACAGCAGGTCTAAACCCGGTCTACAGCAGGTCTAAACCCGGTCTACAGCAGGTCTACACCCGGTCTACAGCAGGTCTAAACCCGGTCTAACCCGGTCTACAGCAGGTCTAAACCCGGTCTACAGCAGGTCAACCCGGTCTACAGCCGGTCTAAACCCGGTCTAACCCGGTCCACAGCAGGTCTAAACCCGGTCTAAACCCGGTCTACAGCCGGTCTAAACCCGGTCTACAGCAGGTCTACAGCAGGTCTACAGCAGGTCTAAACCCGGTCTACAGCAGGTCTAAACCTGGTCTAAACCCGGTCTACAGCCGGTCTACAGCCGGTCTACAGCCGGTCTACAGCAGGTCTAAACCCGGTCTACAGCCAGTCTAAACCCGGTCTAAACCCGGTCTACAGCTGGTCTAAATCCGGTCTAAACCCGGTCTACACCCCGTCTACAGCAGGTCTACAGCAGGTCTACAGCAGGTCTAAACCCGGTCTACAGCAGGTCTAAACTCGGTCTAAACCCGGTCTACAGCAGGTCTAAACCTGGTCTAAACCCGGTCTACAGCCGGTCTAAACCCGGTCTACACCCGGTCTACACCCGGTCTACACCCGGTCTACACCCGGTCTACACCCGGTCTACAGCGGGCCCTTTACCTCTCCTGGGAGGAGCACTGCTGCGTCTCACAGGGGCCTCTGTCTCCAGAGAAGATGGCGGCTCTGAGGAGGAAGGTGGGGGCCCACAGGGCGAGCGAGCCGGTGACAAACGCCACGGCGGTGAAGCCGAAGGTGGAGAGGACGAAGCTGCGGCTGAGGACGAGGAAGAGCAGAGGTCAGCTCAGGACGCACCACATGTTCACTTTAGGAAACGGTTTGTGTCATTTCTGCTGTGGAGCTGCTCTGGACGTCACTTTGGCTTCTCGTGTTTAGAACAAAAAAATGAAAATGAGAATCGTTTTGGCGCCATCTCCTGGACAGCGCTTACACGGGCCGCATTTCCTGTGAAGTCGAGCGGGTGGAATGATCTATTGATTTATTTTTCATTTAATTATTTAATAAGGTCAGTAACCCCGCCCTGCCGTGTGAATTATCAAGATATTTATGAATTCAAACTCTTGAGAATCCATCTGGACGTCAGGGCCGCACCGGCCGCCGTCAGGGCCGCACCGGTTGTGTGCTGGACCAATCACAGCGCAGCATTGTGGTTTGGGCAGAAGACGTCCCTAAACAAATGCGGCGGCGGCGCTGGTCGTACTGAGTTCTACTTGAACACACTTAGGACGCCGTTCACTGATGATTTGTTTCATTGATGACGTGTTCACTGAGACATTCCTGCTTTAGGCATTAAGTGTTCTTCAATAAACACTTTAAAATGCTCCGTCTTCAGGATGTTTAAAATTCCAGACTTAAATCGAGCATAAAACATTTTCAAAAATGAGTTTAAGTCAGTTTTGTTTGTTTTCCAAACTAAAAGATAGAAGGGAGTGACTTTTGTCCACTAAAGTGTTAAAGTGTGTAATATATCTGTGATAAAAGTACAAACTATTTGGGCTCAACATTTTTTGTGAGTATTTGTTCAGTACAACCTAAAAATCATCCAAAATGCTAAGAGTGAGTCGTGCTTTAAGTGTTTGGTAAATGAGTAAACTCCAGAGTTAAATGTGTTAAAGCTGCTCTGAGTCTCCTGCGTCTTTGACACAAAACACTTGCAGTTTTCATGTTTTTTTGATGTTTTGAGATGCACTTTGTTCCCAGACTTTCTGGAGATTCTTTAACATGGGGCCTCTGGGGCCTCTGGGGCCCCTGGGGCCCCCGGGGCCCCTGCCTCCGGGGCCTCACTTCTTGCGTAGCGCCTGCAGGTCCTTGGTCCAGCTCGTCTGGTGCAGCTCCTCAGGACGAGCCTCGATGGCGCCGCGTTTGGGCTCCTGCACCACCAGCAGCAGCAACAGCACCGCCAACAGGCCGAGCCCGGGAGTGACCTGAGGGAGAGACCGAGACTGAGACCGGGACTGGGACCAGGACCGAGACCAGGACTGAGACTGAGACTGGGACTGGGACTAAGACCGGGACTGAGACCAGCACCAGGACCGAGACTGAGACCAGGACCAGGACTGAGACCAGGACCGAGACTGAGACTGGGACTGGGACTAAGACCGGGACTGAGACCAGGACCGAGACCAGGACCGAGACTGAGACTGGGACTGGGACTAAGACCGGGACTGAGACCAGCACCAGGACCGAGACCGAGACCAGCACCAGGACCGAGACTGAGACCAGGACCAGGACTGAGACCAGCACCAGGACCGAGACTGAGACCAGGACCAGGACTGAGACCAGGACCGAGACTGAGACTGGGACTGGGACTAAGACCGGGACTGAGACCAGGACCGAGACCGAGACCAGCACCAGGACCGAGACTGAGACCAGGACCGAGACTGAGACTGAGACCAGGACCAGGACCGGGACTGAGACCAGGACCAGGACCAGGACCGGGACTGAGACCAGGACCGAGACTGAGACTGGGACAGGGACTGGGACCAGGACCGAGACTGAGACCGGGACTGGGACCAGGACCGAGACCAGGACCGGGACCAGGACCAGGACCGAGACTGAGACCAGGACCGAGACCAGGACCGAGACTGAGACCAGCACCAGGACCGAGACTGAGACCAGGACCAGGACCGGGACCGGGACTAAGACCGGGACTGAGACCAGGACCGAGACCAGACAGAGTATAATTGTATATATTTTTTTATATATAATATATTTTAATATATAATCTTTTTATATTTAAAGAGTATTTGGTGCAGGTTTTCTTCACATCTTAATTAAATGTTTAATTGTCCCACAGGACTCCTCTGTGCAGAGGCGTGTCCTCTGAGCACCAGAGGCGTGTCCTCTGAGCACCAGAGGCGTGTCCTCTGTGCAGAGGCGTGTCCTCTGAGCACCAGAGGCGTGTCCTCTGAGGGACAAGGGGAGGAGCCTCTGGACCTGGTTCTGGTTAAATGTTGTGGATCAAACAGAACTAAACCGTGTGGTACTCACCCTGAGCGCCCAGTGCCAGTTATTGGCCGCCTGACTGACCTGGGACCCCACGATGTACCCCAGACCACTGAAAACACAGCACAGGTCAGACCAGGACCAGACCAGGACCAGGACCAGGACCAGGACCAGACTCACCTGCCCACTGGGATGGCGAAGTAGAAGATGGAGAGCATGTTTGTGCGTTTGCCTTTGACGTAAAGGTCAGCGATGATCGTCGGAGCGATGGTCGAGTAACTGGCCTCTCCGACCCCAACGAGGCCCCGGGTCAGGAGCAGGGCCCAGAAGTGCTGAGGAGACAAGAACCAGGTCTGAAACAGGTCTAAACCAGGTCTAAAACAGGTCTAACCCAGGCCCAGGGTCAGGAGCAGGGCCCAGAAGTGCTGAGGAGACAAGAACCAGGTCTGAAACAGGTCTAAACCAGGTCTAACCCAGGCCCCGGGTCAGGAGCAGGGCCCAGAAGTGCTGAGGAGACAAGAACCAGGTCTGAAACAGGTCTAAACCAGGTCTAACCCAGGCCCCGGGTCAGGAGCAGGGCCCAGAAGTGCTGAGGAGACAAGAACCAGGTCTGAAACAGGTCTAAACCAGGTCTAAAGCAGCCTCTGGACCGGGACTGGACCAGGACTGGACCTGGACTGACCTCTCTGGGTCTGGACCTGGTCTGGACCTGGTCTGGACCTGGACTGACCTCTCTGGGTCTGGACCTGGTCTGGACCTGGACTGACCTCTCTGGGTCTGGGCCTGGTCTGGACCTGGTCTGGACCTGGACTGACCTCTCTGGGTCTGGGCCTGGTCTGGACCTGGTCTGGACCTGGACTGACCTCTCTGGGTCTGGACCTGGTCTGGACCTGGTCTGGACCTGGTCTGGACCTGGTCTGGACCTGGACTGACCTCTCTGGGTCTGGACCTGGTCTGGACCTGGTCTGGACCTGGTCTGGACCTGGTCTGGACCTGGACTGACCTCTCTGGGTCTGGACCTGGTCTGGACCTGGTCTGGACCTGGTCTGGACCTGGTCTGGACCTGGACTGACCTCTCTGGGTCTGGGCCTGGTCTGGACCTGGTCTGGACCTGGACTGACCTCTCTGGGTCTGGACCTGGTCTGGACCTGGTCTGGACCTGGTCTGGACCTGGTCTGGACCTGGTCTGGACCTGGACTGACCTCTCTGGGTCTGGACCTGGTCTGGACCTGGTCTGGACCTGGTCTGGACCTGGTCTGGACCTGGACTGACCTCTCTGGGTCTGGACCTGGTCTGGACCTGGTCTGGGCCTGGTCTGGACCTGGACTGACCTCTCTGGGTCTGGACCTGGTCTGGACCTGGTCTGGACCTGGACTGACCTCTCTGGGTCTGGACCTGGTCTGGACCTGGTCTGGACCTGGACTGACCTCTCTGGGTCTGGACCTGGTCTGGACCTGGTCTGGACCTGGACTGACCTCTCTGGGTCTGGACCTGGACTGGACCTGGACTGACCTCTCTGGGGGTGAAGGAGCTGAGCAGAGTCACTAAGGACCAGAAGAAGATCCCGACGCTCATGATGTACTTCCTGTTGTAGCGGTCGCCGAGGTAACCGAAGACCGGCGCCAGGAACATGTAACTGCAGATGAAAACTGAGACAAAACCCCGAGACATTGAGGCTGTGGACTCTGTCAAAGCTCACATTTATTCAAACACTTGAAACACTCCAAACCTGTTTGGAGGAGGCCGGACTTTGAATCATCGATTTCAAAATAATGTTCGATGTCGGACAAAACTCCTGCGAAAACATCGACCGAGAGACTTTAGACACAAGACACAAGAAGGACTAAACCAGGACTAAACCAGGACTAAACCTGGTCTAAACCAGGACTAAACCAGGACTAAACCAGGACTAAACCTGGACTAAACCAGGACTAAACCAGGACTAAACCAGGACTAAACCAGGTCTAAACCAGGACTAAACCAGGTCTAAACCGGGACTAAACCAGGACTAAACCAGGACTAAACTAGGGACTAAACCAGGGACTAAACCAGGGACTAAACCTGGTCTAAACCAGGGACTAAACCAGGACTAAACCAGGACTAAACCAGGGACTAAACCTGGTCTAAACCAGGTCTAAACCAGGACTAAACCAGGTCTAAACCAGGACTAAACCAGGTCTAAACCAGGACTAAACCAGGGAATAAACCTGGTCTAAACCAGGTCTAAACCTGGTCTAAACCAGGACTAAACCAGGGACTAAACCTGGTCTAAACCAGGTCTAAACCAGGACTAAACCAGGTCTAAACCAGGACTAAACCAGGTCTAAACCGGGACTAAACCAGGTCTAAACCAGGACTAAACCAGGTCTAAACCGGGACTAAACCAGGACTAAACCAGGACTAGACCAGGACTAGACCAGGTCTAAACCAGGTCTAAACCAGGTCTAAACCAGGTCTAAACCAGGACTGAACCAGGACTGAACCAGGACTGAACCAGGACTGAACCTGGACTAAACCTGGACTAAACCAGGTCTAAACCAGGTCTAAACCAGGACTAAACCAGGACTAAACCAGGACTAAACTATGACTAAACCAGGACTAAACTATGACTAAACCAGGACTAAACTATGACTAAACCAGGACTAAACCTGGTCTAAACCAGGTCTAAACCAGGACTAGACCAGGTCTAAACCAGGTCTAGACCAGGTCTAAACCAGGACTAGACCAGGTCTAAACCAGGACTAGACCAGGTGTAGACCAGGTCTAAACCAGGTCTAGACCAGGACTAGACCAGGTCTAGACCAGGTCTAGACCAGGTCTCGACCAGGCCTGGTTGGTACCTGCCACGGTGAAGCGGTCCATGTAGTTGAGGAGGTTGATGTAGCAGAGGATGAAGACGGTGAGGACGGCTCGACGAGACGACACGCCGCTCGGAGACTCGCCATCGCCGCGTGACTCCGCCCCCTCGTCCTGCGCCTCCGATTCGCTGTCGTCGGAGAGGAACGGCGCCGAGTCTGATGTGCGCTCCACCGACATGACTGTGCCTACAGGGGGCGGCAAAAACATACGTGACCTACAGGGGGCGGCAAAAACATACGTGACCTACAGGGGGCGGCAAAAACATACGTGACCTACAGGGGGCGGCAAAAACATACGTGACCTACAGGGGGCAGCACACACACATGACCTACAGGGGGCAGCACACATGACCTACAGGGGGCAGCACACATGACCTACAGGGGGCAGCACAAACACACACACACACACACATGACCTACAGGGGGCAGCACACACACATGACCTACAGGGGGCAGCACACACACACACATGACCTACAGGGGGCAGCACACACACATGACCTACAGGGGGCAGCACACACACACACACACACACACATGAACAACACGGCCCAGCACACACACATGACCTACAGGGGCCAGCACACACACACACACATGACCTAACGGGGGCAGCACACACACATGACCTACAGGGGGCAGCACACATGACCTACAAGCGGCAGAACACACACACGACCTACAGGGGGCAGCACACACACACGACCTACAGGGGGCAGCACACACACATGACCTACAGGGGCAGCACACACACATGACCTACAGGGGGCAGCACACACACATGACCTACAGGGGGCAGCACACACACATGACCTACAGGGGGCAGCACACACACACGACCTACAGGGGGCAGCACACACACACACACATGACCTACAGGGGGCAGCACACACACACACACACACACGACCTACAGGGGGCAGCACACACACACACATGACCTACAGGGGGCAGCACACACACATGACCTACAGGGGGCAGCACACACACACACATGACCTACAGGGGGCAGCACACACACATGACCTACAGGGCAGCACACACACACACGACCTACAGGGGCAGCACACACACATGACCTACAGGGCAGCACACACACACACGACCTACAGGGGGCAGCACACACACACGACCTACAGGGGGCAGCACACACATGACCTATAGGGGGCAGCACACACACACACACATGACCTACAGGGGGCAGCACACACATGACCTACAGGGGGCAGCACACACACACACACATGACCTATAGGGGGCAGCACACACACACACACATGACCTACAGGGGGCAGCACACACACATGACCTACAGGGGGCAGCACACACACACACATGACCTACAGGGGGCAGCACACACACACACATGACCTACAGGGGGCAGCACACACACATGACCTACAGGGGGCAGCACACACACATGACCTACAGGGGGCAGCACACACACATGACCTACAGGGGGCAGCACACACACATGACCTACAGGGGGCAGCACACACACACACATGACCTACAGGGGGCAGCACACACACAAGACCTACACTGGACAGCACACACACATGACCTACAGGGGGCAGCACACACACATGACCTACAGGGGGCAGCACACACACAAGACCTACAGGGGGCAGCACACACACACACGACATACAGGGGGCAGCACACACACAAGACCTACAGGGAGCAGCACACACACATGACCTACAGGGGGCAGCACACACACACACACATGACCTACAGGGGGCAGCACACACACATGACCTACAAGGGGCAGCACACACACATGACCTACAGGGGGCAGCACACATGACCTACAGGGGGCAGCACACACACACATGACCTACAGGGGGCAGCACACACACACATGACCTACAGGGGGCAGCACACATGACCTACAGGGGGCAGCACACACACACACATGACCTACAGGGGGCAGCACACACACACACATGACCTACAGGGGGCAGCACACACACATGACCTACAGGGGGCAGCACACACACATGACCTACAGGGGGCAGCACACACACACACATGACCTACAGGGGGCAGCACACACACACACATGACCTACAGGGGGCAGCACACACACATGACCTACAGGGGGCAGCACACACACACGACCTACAGGGGGCAGCACACACACATGACCTACAGGGGGCAGCACACACACACACACACACGTGACCTACAGGGGGCAGCACACACACATGACCTACAGGGGCAGCACACACACACGACCTACAGGGGCAGCACACACACATGACCTACAGGGGCAGCACACACACATGACCTACAGGGGGCAGCACACACACATGACCTACAGGGCGGCAAAAACATACGTGACCTACAGGGGGCAGCACACACACACGACCTACAGGGGGCAGCACACACACATGACCTACAGGGGGCAGCACACACACATGACCTACAGGGGGCAGCACACATGACCTACAGGGGGCAGCACACACACATGACCTACAGGGGGCAGCACACACACATGACCTACAGGGGGCAGCACACACACATGACCTACAGGGGGCAGCACACACACATGACCTACAGGGGGCAGCACACACACATGACCTACAGGGGGCAGCACACACACATGACCTACATGTTTCTTATTCCCTGGTTGGGAAACACTGCTTTAGAATAAACTGCTCTCAGCACACGTAAACCGTCAGTAAATCTGAGAGCGGTAGAGCGTACACTGGCGTCCTCTTCATTTTGTTCTGGGGCGATTAGGAATATTGTTACTGATTTACCGGGAACGACATTCCCTGGAATACAGTCCTTTCAGACGTCACAAGTTTGGGTCTGCTTCCCAACACCTCAGTCACAAGGTGATACTTCTACACTTTTGTGATTCATTTTTTATATTGTTGCTATTTAACATTCGAACTAACTATATTTTTGACCAAATAAAGGTTGAAATCTGGGACTGAAGCTTCTACAGAGAGAATTATTGATGAAAATCCAAAATACTGTATTGTTTTCTGACATTTTGACTAAATGATGTCACTGTCTTTGTTTTATGTATTCAAATAGACTCCTTTTGACTCTATTATAGACCATTTTACATGAATTTGTCATTGTTTTATTGTAATGTACGGCAATACACTTGGTGTTTTGTAAATTACTTTGTTGGGGGGCACTGTTCAAGTTAATTACTTGGCACCCTGGGGTGTTTGCCCCACCCTATTTAAGATGGCCACCTGGAGCTCATCCTCCATTATCTGCCAACTGTACATTCTGTATATAATCTCAGTCAGTCTATCTTAGTCTATTTTATTCTAATTTTATTTTATGCATGCCTTTTTATATACCTACACTTTTTATGTTGCACCTACGCCGAAGCAAGTTCCTACGTTTGTGAATTTCACCGACAATGGCAATAAACAGTTTCTGATTCTGATTCTGATTAGCCTGATGAAGGCCTAGTGCCCAAACGTTGCTTGAAAAAACTCACATATTTTGCAAGTAAGGCGATGTGCGGGAAATCTTTTTCAATTTTTGGGTTGCCCCCCGTCTTCCTACTTGAAGATTGAAGCTTAAAGATATTGATGTGCGGACCTTGTTTCACGGTCTTTGTTTTAAAATGTCTTTCCTGAGTGTTTTAGAGTCTGTTTAGTCCAGACAAACGTCACAGAAACACAACTGTTTGGCTCTTGATGTTTGAATATTGTGAATCATTTATTTATTCCAAAGTCCATAGTTTAGTCGGTGACAAACTAAAATAACTTCTCTGGAGATAAGAAAATCAATGTGAAGGTTGAGGAGATGTCTTGACCAAAAATAAGAAGTGAAACAGAAACAAACGGCACAAACACTTCCCTCGAAACCGCCACAAACTCAAACTAAGTCTGCCCCAGGTGAACGCCAGCCCCGGGTTATGACAACATTAATACAACCATAATACGTCCAAATAATTCAGTTCATCTACACGATGACTATGATTTTAAATTAATGTATCTTGGAGCCTCGTGTTAAGGAAGAGATTCATATCTTTAACATTTTGTGTGGTAATTGTATTTATGAATTGTTTATTTAATTTAAAGATTTTATGATGAATTTGATCATTGTAATTTTGGAAGGTTTTGTTATTGATAAATTAATAATTGTATTCTAAAGTGCTGCTAATAATGATAAACTATTGTATTTTATTTGTATTTTAGTAGACTCTCTGCTGATGAATTGTTCATTTATTCGGTGTAAAAAGGGTGCGACTTTGTGAACAAATCTTGTTTGTCGTTGTTTATTTAAAACCTGCCCCAGGACGACAGACGGAAAGGGCTTGTGGCTAAATCTGGAGCAGAACATCTCTTCTCATTGAGTTTAATGTTATCTGTGCTCTGTCCTTGTTTTAAATAAATAAATAAATCGTAATTATTCAGATCACAAAATAATCATGAGTGTCACCAAACTATTCGTCCCGGAAATACGATTCGTCTGGAAGTGCCATTGAAGCATGCGCAGTACCAAATAAAGTATAACATATCTTTTTACGGCGGTCTTCTTTTTATTTTATGTAAAGTTCCAATTGTTGTATTTATTCTATACAAGGAAATACCGTTTTTATATTTATTTATCACTTTTGAAGTGTTAAACCGCAGACGTTCTACACAGATGTGAAGTGACGCATTCAAGGAAATGGAAAGATACGAATATAAAAAAAAATATATTGATTGTTCAGATTTGTTTAGATACTTTAAGGAAAAATATTAGAAAAATGTATTAAGATCAGGACCACGTTTTCTGCTCTGTTTATCTGGAATAAGATTTATATATCGACCTGTGCCAAACAGAATCAGAGGCGATTTAAAATGTAAATCTCCCTCTGACTTTGACGTCGTCGACGCTCAGAGCTGAAGCTCTTCATTACAGGTCGTTATATAAATCTTATTCCAGATAAATGGAGCAGAAAAACGTGGTCCTGATCTTAATAAATGTTTCTAATATTTTTCCTTAAAGTATCTAAACAAATCTGAACAATCAATATATTTTTTTATATTCGTATATCTTTCCATTTCCTTGAATGTGTCACTTCACAACTGTGTAGAACGTCTGCAGTTTAACACTTCAAAAGTGATAAATAAATATAAAAACGGTATTTCCTTGTATAGAATAAATACAAAGATTGGAACTTTACATAATATAAAAAGAACATCACCGTAAAAAAATATGTTATACTTTATTTGGTACTGCGCATGCTTCAATGGCACTTCCAGACGAATCGTATTTCCGGGACGAATAGTTTGGTGACAATGAGAACCAAGAAAATAATCATCGCAAAAAATTTAGAAGCAAAATTAAGTCTTTTTAATTCTAAATCTAAATGTAACAAACTTTTTGTATCTGGCTGTTTTTGTCACATTTTTACCTTTTGTCATTCAGAAGTTTTCATAAAATGTCGCAAAATTGCGGCGTAACAAAGTGTTAGAAAACTAAAGCCGCAAGCAGCATCGGCGGCCCTGCACTCTCTCCACTGCCTCCAGAGGGCGCTGACGGCCCTTGTTCTTTCAATCTCAGTGACGCCCCCTTTTGGCGCTGCACGGAGGAGCAGCTCGTCAGGTACAAAGTGTAAAAACATGGCTTTTACATTTGACCACAACAACACAGCAGGCGCTACCGACTTCTGTGATCAGCAAAATGAAAAATAGAAAGATAAAACTTCTATATAAAAGTCAGATTTATAAAATATAAAACACAAAGAGGCACTAAGAATAAAACAATCAAAAAGCTTGAGGTGTAAATGACATTTTGATTAAAGTAAAATCCTGATTTTGATATTTTTCTGGACAAATACAACAGAAATGTTAAGCACACAATAGTTTTTACTTTTATCACAGAAATATTACACACTTTACACTAATTAGACTTTTGTGAAGCTCAAATACTGTTTTGAGGAAATACGTTTGAATTTGATCCTTTTTTATGAAAAGCACAAACTGTCTGTCATTCCTTCCCTTTAAAAGTGCTGCTTATGTTTTGATAGAAAAACTTAAAACCAAAGCATTTAGTTTAGTCTGGTTCAGATAATCACTCATTATTTTCTTTTTATGGTCGACTTTTTGACTATTATCTAAAGATTTGTAAAATACTTACCTCACAATACTTTTATTTTCGATATTCTCATACATTAACCACAAAATACAAGTGTGACGCATTTGCATTTTATTTTTATTTTTTTTAATAACAGAAAAGCAAACCGACTGACATTCTTAAGCAAGAAATTCAAAATCGTTGCGTATTTTATTTTTGTTGCATAAAGTTAAAATAATTTGTATTTATATCTAACGTGAATCACAGCAAACGTGAGACTTTATTTCGCTTATTTTCATGAATTTGTAACATTCTGATGACATTTTATTTTAAAGGTGCGTGAGAGCGATAATAACGAGCTAAAGTTGAATAAAAGCCGTTAAGAGCGCGAGGCTAATGCTAACGATGCTAAGGATGCTAGCGCTAGCTGTTGTTTACCTCCGGCGGTGACTCAGGCCGCTCCTGCCGCTCGGTGTCCGCCTTCCCGCCGCCTGTGCTCGGCTTCAGGAGCTGCTCGGAGCCCGGGGCCTCAGTGCAGGTCCATGCCCGGGAGTGTGCGTTGAAAGCGGGCGCTGGGAGACGCGGCTGGCCGGGGGAGAGTGACGCTTCTCGGGCTTAACTTTTCAAAACAGACATCTCTGCGCCGCCATGACGAGCGCAGCTGACACGCACTTCCGCCTTTTCTCACGTGACCACGTCACGAGTCACATGATGGAAATAAACAGATTACGTTTGATGTGATTATTCTCTTTAAAAGTCTGTAAACGACAACACTGTGAAATCAGAAGAAGTTGTGTAACAATGTGATTCACCGAGAAGATGGGATTAAAGGGCCTGTGTCAGGTTGGACGACTCACTGAACTAAAATGCAGTTAAGCTAAATACATTTAAAATTTTGTATCAACTCTTGACAAATTTGATCAAAACTTAGCCATTTTTAATGTTTTTAAATTCACTTCCTGGTTGTAAATGATGACATCACACTGGGAAATGAAGAAGCAGACGCACTGTACACTGGGCCAAAACTCATCTAATGTTGGTTATTTTTTTACTTGACAAATAAAAATATATGTGAATGTCTTTATTTTTTTTAATGAACGTTCAAAGGGTCAAATTGTGCTACAGCCTTTGTCTCCTCAGTGTGACGTCATCAATCTGTTTACGGGTAATTTAACTTTTCTCCACAAACTGACACCAGATTGGTTTAAAACTATAATATATATATTTTCAGGCATTAACACACCAAATAAAGTCAAAATAATAATAACCTGTCATACGCACTTTAAACCCAGAATCTCACAAAAGATAAAAAAACAGATGTAAACACATTTAACATCAACATTTGACTGAATTTACTGGAGATTTAATAGTTTCTTTTGTTTTTATTTTTAGGTTTTATTCAAGACTCAGAAATGTTGAGCCCACAATAGTTTTCCTTTTGTCGTTATACACTTTTGTGAAGCTCAATCTTAAGGCTAGAAAGAAAAAAAGACCGTTTTCTATAAAAAAGAAAGAAAAAATACTAGGAGACATTTGTACACGAGCAATTAAAATATTTATTTCATGTTAAAGACGAGTTGTCCCGTGTCCAGGGTGTGCCCCGCCTAAGGCCCCAAGTCACCTGTGACCCCAGCGCTAGAAACATGAACGTTAAAGACTCATCAGCATTTTCATCTGATGTCAGTGAATCATTCAAAATGTGTTACTAAATACTGTACAAGCTTCACTCTTTAAACATTCTCTAAAAGCATTTACATAAATTAAATTATGAACAAGGAAGTAGAATTACTTGAAACAAACTTCTGTTGTTAACGAATCTTTAAAGGGCCTATGACAGGTTAGACTACTCATGTGACTAAAATACAAGTAAGATAAATATATTCCAACTTTTGCTAAGAATAATTATACATTTGATCATTTTTAGCTGTTTTTTTTAGTTTTGTAATATCACTTCCTGGTTGTAAATTATGACATCACACTAGGAAATTACTTTGTACACTGGGCTAAAACTCGGCTAATGTCAGAGATTTTTTTTTGTCCGACAAATCAAAATACATGTGAACACCTTTATTTTGTTGAATGAATGTTTTATGGGTAATTTAAGTTGTTGATTTTGGGTAAATTATGCAAAACCTTTGGATGGAACGAGTCTCCCCAATGTGACGTCATCAGTGTTTTACTTCCTGTAATTTTAAACTGATTTTTCAACTTTTCTCCACCAACTACAGCTTGACTGGTGTAAAACAGTAATTTTTATGTACAATATGTATTAATGCACCAAATAAAATCAAAATTAGAAAATCATTAAAACCTGTCATACGCACTTTAAAGTTCTAAACCTTTTTTACAGATTCTTCGAATGTGTTCGTTTCAAGTTTTAGAAAATCAGATTGAATGCCGTTTAATGCCCCATTTCAAAATTTTTAATGTCATCAACGTAAAACAAAACGATTTACGCTTTTATCGTTGTCAAAAGAAGATAATAAACGTCTTTATATCAAAAAGATAATTTACATAAAACGTAAAGCAAATGTATGCTTCGAACCCAATCTTTAACATCTGGGATTCAAAATGTACCTGAATGTGACGGACACTTCTGATTGGCCCTTAATGTGACGGACACTTCTGATTGGCCCTGAATGTGACGGACACTTCTGATTGGCCCTGAATGTGACGGACACTTCTGATTGGCCCTGAATGTGACGGACACTTCTGATTGGCCGATACAGCGGCTCTGGGAGACAAAGGACCGGAATAATTAAAGCTCTTATTTTTATTCTTATTTTGTATTTATTGTCCTAATGGATACATCTTTTTTTTGTTATTATTATCATTTAAATCTAATTCCTGTGGGGATTGATCCCACACAACCTTTGCCTCCAGTTCTGGAAATTATCATTTGTAAAAAGGTTAATTGCGTCTCCAAACACGTCTGTTCTTCCTCTGGACCGTACTCTCTCCTTTAAAAGCACAGAGTGACGACAAATAAAACCTTTTATTGTGTAAATAGAGAGTGTCAGGCCCAGACTTCGATGATGTCTCCGTCCTCCATGTCCAGCTGCTCCGGCGTCTGCTGCGCCGACACTTTAGAGCCGTCGAAATGAAAACACACTTTACCCCGAGCCACGACGGGCAGTCCAGAGGAAAACTGAGAGAAGACCGAGCCCAGAGGGGCGTCCTGAGGAGACAGAGGCACAGAGTGAGGCACAGAGAGAAGACCGAGCCCACAGGGGCGTCCTGCACAGAGGGAGGCACAGAGTGAGAAGACCGAGCCCAGAGGAGCGTCCTGCACAGAGGGAGGCACAGAGGGAGGCACAGAGTGAGACACAGAGTGAGACACTGAGAGAAGACCGAGCCCAGAGGGGCGTCCTGAGGAGACAGAGACACAGAGGGAGGCACAGAGTGAGACACAGAGAGAAGACCGAGCCCAGAGGGGCGTCCTGCACAGAGGGAGGCACAGAGGGAGGCACAGAGTGAGACACTGAGAGAAGACCGAGCCCAGAGGGGCGTCCTGAGGAGACAGAGGCACAGAGTGAGACACTGAGAGAAGACCGAGCCCAGAGGGGCGTCCTGCACAGAGGGAGGCACAGAGTGAGACACAGAGGGAGACACAGAGAGAGAAGACCGAGCCCAGAGGAGCGTCCTGCACAGAGGGAGGCACAGAGTGAGACACTGAGAGACAACCGAGCCCAGAGGGGCGTCCTGCACAGAGGGAGGCACAGAGTGAGACACAGAGGGAGACAGAGAGAGAAGACCGAGCCCAGAGGGGCGTCCTGCACAGAGGGAGGCACAGAGTGAGACACTGAGAGAAGACCGAGCCCAGAGGGGCGTCCTGCACAGAGGGAGGCACAGAGTGAGACACTGAGAGACAACCGAGCCCAGAGGGGCGTCCTGCACAGAGGGAGGCACAGAGTGAGACACTGAGAGAAGACCGAGCCCAGAGGGGCGTCCTGAGGAGACAGAGGCACAGAGGGAGGCACAGAGACACAGAGAGAGACAGAGAGACACAGAGGCCACAGAGTGAGACACAAACACCACAGAGTGAGACACAAACGGGGGGGGGGGGGGGGGTACAAACCCTGCGCAGAGAGAACTCCTGAGACATGGCGCGGTCCTTTCCCTGAAGTCGCACTTTGATGACATCAGCGCCGTCTGCAGCTGTGGGCGTGTCCTTCTCCGCCTCCGCCATCACGACGCACTCTGCACCCAATGACACCCAGTGTCACCCAGTGTCACCCAGTGTCACCCAGTGTCACCCAGTGTCACCCAGTGTCACCCAGTGACACCCAGTGACACCCAGTGACACCCAGTCAGTGTTTGTTTATCATATCTGTGTTTATCCGATCTTTAAGTTTGGACAGAATATGATTTGATACTTTTGACAACTCTATAATAAACGTGTTCAAATGAAATGATTATCTTTCGATCTTTAACGTCTTTTACAGTTTCCATGACGTCAGTGGTTTGTGTTAACCCTTTGTGCGTTGGTTCTCAATCAGAGCAGAATGTGCTCCTCACAAAACAGTTTGCAATAAAGTTCTGACGTCCTGCAGTGACTGAACTCAGGGGCCCGAGGGACTGTACACAGGGGCCCGTGGGGCTGTACACAGGGGCCCGTGGGGCTGTACACAGGGGCCCGTGGGGCTGTACACAGGGGCCCGAGGGGCTGTACACAGGGGCCCGTGGGGCTGTACACAGGGGCCCGTGGGGCTGTACACAGGGGCCCGAGGGGCTGTACACAGGGGCCCGAGGGACTGTACACAGGGGCCCTGCGTGGGGCAGGCGCTGTAGCAGTGATTGTAGTGCTGTGTTCAGACCAGCAGGAGGCAGAGTTTACCGAGGATGTCTGCGATGCCGAGTCCCAGCGCTGCCACCGTCGAGTCACTGCTAAGCTCCGCCTCCTCCCGCAGCAGCAGCAGCCGAGTGGGCGGGACTCCCAGTTTGACGGACAGCTGCTCCACGACGTCACTGAGCGGCGTCGACTGAAAATGTACAAAGATCCTTTCAGTGTTTGCAAACAATACACTACGTTCCATTAGCCCCGTAGCATTCCATGAGTTAGCACTAATGCACTTTCAATGACAGCGTTAGCATTAGCCTCAGAGTTAGCGTTAGCCTCCAACATCAAACTCTGAAACACCAGGAACACTCACTGGGCACTCGTGAGTGACACCAGAGCAGAGTTACATTACACCTGTAAGTGTTCTGTGTAGACGGTTAGCTTTAATGATTAGCACAGAAACTAGCATACATGCTAACAACCTTGTAATGAACATTTTTAACATTTTTTCTGGACAATACTACACCAAACACGCTAAACATGTTAACTACGCTAACACAGTCAAACGTCATCGAGTGGATATGGATTTTAAAATGAGGTGTGGCCTGTCCGTGTGGGCGGAGCCGTAGCGCGTGGGTTCGTTGGCCGGTCGGTGACTCACGGGCCGCACGGGGATCTTGTGCAGGTCGGTTCGGCAGCGCACTTTGAGAGGGATCTGTCGCTCCGGGCCCCTGAGCGGCGAGGGCTCGGGGCCCGACAGGATCGGCTCGTCGTCGTCCTCCGTCGCGCTCAGAACAATGACGTCGTCGACCGGCGCCTTGTTCCGTAACCGCGGAGACCGTCTGCCGCGCCGCCGCCTCGAGCTGGTCACCGGGGACAGCAGCGAGTTCACCGCCTGCAGCCGCCGCTCGATCTCACTGAGACAGAGGCACCTTCAGGCCCCGGTTACTCTCCCCCCCTCCCCCTCTCTGTCTCTCCCCCCCCCCCCCTCTCTCTCTCTCCTAGTCCAGGTCCAGTCTCTCTCTCTCTCTCTCTTCCGTCTCACTCTCTCCAGGTCCAGTCTCTCTCTTGGTCCAGGTCCAGTCTCTCTCTCCAGGTCCAGGTCCAGTCTCTCTCTCCAGGTCCAGGCCCAGGTCCAGTCTCTCTCTCTCTCTTGGTCCAGGTCCAGTCTCTCTCTCTTGGTCCAGGTCCAGTCTCTCTCTCTTGGTCCAGGTCCAGTCTCTCTCTCTCTTGGTCCAGGTCCAGGTCCAGTCTCTCTCTTGGTCCAGGTCCAGTCTCTCTCTCCAGGTCCAGGTCCAGGTCCAGTCTCTCTCTTGGTCCAGGTCCAGGTCCAGTCTCTCTCTCCAGGTCCAGGTCCAGGTCCAGTCTCTCTCTTGGTCCAGGTCCAGTCTCTCTCTCTCTCCAGGTCCAGGTCCAGTCTCTCTCTCTTGGTCCAGGTCCAGGTCCAGGTCTGGAAAGTGGAAAGAGAGACCTCTTTCCAGGTCCAGGTCCAGTCTCTCTCTCCAGGTCCAGGTCCAGGTCCAGTCTCTCTCTCCAGGTCCAGGTCCAGGTCCAGGTCCAGTCTCTCGCTCCAGGTCCAGGTCCAGGTCCAGGTCCAGTCTCGGGTCCAGAGCGTGTGACGTACTTGAGTTTCTGCTTGGCTTTCCGTGAGGGTTTCTGGACGGGACTTTGAGGAGGAGGAGGAGACGGAGAGCGCAGCGGGTCTCTGAAACACAAACCGGGTTTTACTCCAACAACAGTAACACTTTCTCCTTTTTGAATCCATGTTTTAGTACATTTTAGTTCAGTTCAGGACACAGTTCGTACACCGTTTCGAAGATAAAACTCAAGCCTTTTTCAAGCACCTTCAAGGTAGACTCAGGTCAGTTCCAGCACCTTTATACTTTAACAGTAGTTTCTGAAATCAATAAATAATGTAATGTTGTGGGAAAATCCTTAAAGGTTTGTCAAAATGATACATTTCTGGTAGTAAAACAACTACTACTAACTAATAAAAGGCAGGGGAAGTGAGAGGCAAGTTGGAAGAGACTGCAGAAGTGGGACGAGCTGACGGAAGCGCCACTGCAGAGAGTTGAACCGAGTGCCTCTTCTGCTGTTGGGACGAGCTGACAGAAGCGCCACTGTAGAAGTGGGACGAGCTGACAGAAGCGCCACTGCAGAAGTGGGACGAGCTGACGGAAGCGCCACTGCAGAAGTGGGACGAGCTGACGGAAGCGCCACTGCAGAGAGTGGGACGAGCTGACGGAAGCGCCACTGCAGAGAGTTGAACCGAGTGCCTCTTCTGCTGTTGGGACGAGCTGACAGAAGCGCCACTGTAGAAGTGGGACGAGCTGACAGAAGCGTCACTGCAGAGAGTTGAACCGAGTGCCTCTTCTGCTGTTGGGACGAGCTGACAGAAGCGCCACTGCAGAAGTGGGACGAGCTGATGAAAGCGCCACTTACTCTCCCCGTGCAGAGACCGGTGTCTGACAATTTGTTTAAATTCTCAATTAGGTAGAAGGTTGTTCTCTCAGAATGTCTAGGTTTAATTGTCTTTGTGATAATTTCCTAACAAATGTTTCTCTTTTAATAAGCACGTCAAAAATATCACACGGTTTGGTGGACATTTTGAGCAAATCAGAAGTGATTTCCTGTATTTTAGGGCATTTTAGAAAGTCGCACAAACTGTTACACAACTCAGCAACATACAAATACTTCAGAACAACAAACCGAGGACTATTAGCGTCTTTATGTCAAAATGCGCTGGATACAGATTGTCAAGTTAAAATTTCAAGCATTTTCTGGCAATTTTTCCAAACGTTCTCCCAACCTTGAAAACAATGCAGTAAAATACAAACATTTTCAAGGATTTCAAGCACCCGTACGAACCGAACATTCCCGACGTCGTTAAACGCGACTCACGTGTCGTCCGGCGGCTCGGCTAGCGTCGGCGCCGTCTCTTCGTCCGAGTCGCTGAACGTCACCGTCTCCGGAGACTTCGGTTTCGTTTCGCGGGAAAACTTGGCCCAAAACCCGTCGTCGGCGTCCGCTTCCTCCTCTGCAGGAAACAGAACCAGCGCAAACACGATCTGTCGCTGCACGATTCATCCAAAGCAAAGCGCTATTTGAAAAGGACGCGATTAGCAAAACAAAAAGGCTGCAATCTTTGAACTGCAATATTTTCCTCGACAAACTACACAATATCCAGTTTTATTCTGCATAAACACTGCTGATGCTGTAGTTTAGATTTGTTAAAACATGTTCTGACAGAAGCAACAAAACTGAGTCCTAAAGCGACAAAAACATGACTAAAAGTGACAAAAAGTAACTTAAAACTACAAAAGACCAAATAAAAGTGACTAAAAGTTAGTAAAAATTGCAAAAGCACAACTAAAAATGACAAATAGTGACACAAATGTGACTAAGTGACAAAAGGTGACACAAAACAACAGCAAAAAGCTTAAAAACGACACTAACGAGACTAAAACTAGCACAAATGCTACTAACAGTGACAAAATGTGACAAAAGTGACCAAAAACTACAAAATAGTGACTAAAAGTTAGTGAAAATTACAAAAATGCAACTAAATACGCAACTAAGAACGACAAATGCACCAAATAGTGACACAAGTACGACTAAAAGGGATAAAAAGCAACAAAACTCTGACTAAAAATGACAACAATGCAAAATCTTTCTATACTTTGAGTCTATACATACAAATAAATATAATCTGGTACAAAACTGGTTAGAAAAGTATATTTTCTCCACTCGTGCAGCTCGACCCGTCGCTTCACTTCAAAACGCCGCGTGTGATTTTCACCTGTGGGTTTTTTCTGGCAGAACGCCGGCGCCCGCATCTTCAAACTGCTGCTCACCTGAAAACACAAATGTCCAGAGAATTAGAGGCACGCTGCCACAGCTCCGCCCGTCTGCCTCGGGGCGGCGTTATGGTCGTCTTTACAGAGTTCCAGCTTCACTCTGGAACTACAGCTGCACAGATGATCGAAATCAAACCAAAAATTGCACTTTGAGAGGAGGTCATTAGTGAATCTCTAAGGCGGCCTTTTTTGAAGTGCAATCATTTCCTCCACAAACTACAAACATCTTGTTTTATTCTGCAACAAAAGTGCTGACCGTCTGGTTTAGATCCGTTAAAACAAGAGACGAAACACAACTAAAAGCAACAAAAACGTGCCAAAAACATAAATAAATGTGACAAAAACGTTGCAGTAGCAGTACCAGTAGTAGTAGCAGTACCAGTAGTACCAGTAGTACCAGTAGTAGTAGTAGTAGTAGTAGTAGCAGCAGTAGTAGTAGCAGCAGTAGTAGTAGTAGTGGCAGTGGTGGTAGCGGTAGTGGTGGTAGTAGGTGGTGGCAGTAGTGGCGGTAGTGGTGGTGGTAGTAGTAGGGGTGGTGGTGGTGGTGGTGTTGGTAGTAGTGGTGGTGGTGGTAGTGGTAGTGGTGGTAGTGGTAGTAGTGGTGGTAGTAGTAGTGGTAGTAGCAGCAGCGGTAGTAGTGCAGCAGCAGCAGTAGTAGTGAGTGAGTGGTGGTAGTAGTGAGTAGTAGCAGCAGCAGTAGCAGTGCAGTAGCAGCAGCAGTGGTGCAGTGTAGCAGTAGTAGCAGTAGCAGTAGCAGTAGTACCTGGTTGGAGTAGATGGGCACAGAGACGATGGCCGACGGGTCCAGGATTCGTCTGCGTTTGGGAGGCTTCACCTGAAACACACGCAAAACATCACCATGACAACGGTAACCACGCCCCCCACAAACAGGAGCCACGCAGAGGAACGAGAGAGAAACCCATAGAAATATAATAAAACCATAGAACGATAATAAAACCATAGAACGATAATAAAACCATAGAACGATAATAAAACCATAGAACGATAATAAAACCACAGAACGATAATAAAACCATAGAACTATAATAAAACCTGAAGATGAATCCAAAATGGCCGCCCTGTTCCTCCCTGTGGCCTGAGCTCATTGGTTCATGACCCCAAAAAAGTTTCTTACTTCTGCATTTACCTGATACGGAGGCGGCCATCTTTGTTTTACTTCCTGATACGGAGGCGGCCATCTTTGTTTTAGGGCACCATGTGACGACAATCCCCCACTTCATATAAAAACGGTAATTTCGTTGATTTTATAAACGGTAGAAAAGAACATTTCCTTCTATTTTATTTAAATACTGATAATAATTCAGTCCTGTCTGTGATTATAATGTGACATTTTAGAAAAAGGCTGCAGTACCTCACACGACCACTAATCAATCTGGGACAGACAGAGGGGGCGGGGCTTATCCGGTTCATTTAATACATCCATGGAGAAACCCACCGCTTTAACCCCCTCCTGCTCCGGTACCGAGTAACACCCAGAGCCACAAATCCACGTCTTGTCGTGTTCTGAAAGTGTTAAAGGGCCCACGACGGGCTGAAGACTCGTTTCACTAAAACACAGTCAAGATCGTTATATTTAAGATTCTGCACGAGAATTAACATTTTTTTAAAACCAGTTTTGCGATTTTTTTAGGCTTAAAATTTTACTTCCTGGTCGTAAATCATGACATCACACTGGGAAATGACGTAACCGTTACCTAGCAACCATGTTATACACCGGGTCAAACGTCCTCCGATGTCACAGAAGTTGTTTTTTGACAAATAAGAATACATGAGAAGAACTTTATTTTCTTGAATCTGTGTTTAAATGATCAGAAAAATGGCTGTAAATTGTCCCTGGTGAGCCTCCCTAGTGTGACGTCATCGTGTTTTGGAACTCTGCTCTATTTTCCGTAAATTTCAACATATTTTTCAACTTTCCTTCACAAACTGACACTTTGTTGGTGTAAAACTATCAAACGTATTTACGACAGGTTTTATTCCACCAAATAAAGTCAAAACTAGAAATTCGTAAAAACCTGTCATGTGCACTTTAAGACTCAATGTACGATAAATACTCGTTAGTTAATAATAATAAAAAAAATAAAGAACTATCTACATGTTAAAATATGACCAACATATCTCCATCTAACGATCAAATATCAAACTGCACTGCAATAGACCCCAAATGTACTTCTGTGGAATTGAAAGTGAAACTCAATTCATCCGTTTTCCATTTTGTTGTTGTCCTCTCTAAACAAGTGGAAACTATTTTTATTCATGCGCATTACCATTAAATCCTTAAAACAAAATGTAAAACTGAGCCGGAACGCAAAGATTAGAGCTGAAACTAACTATATTATAAAACATTTGTAAGTGATAATCTTCCACTGGGAAATCAATAATTCTATTTCAAAAACCAAGCATAAAACGGCACTTTTGGGATCATTTGACTGAATCAGATGAAGTAAAATGCGCAAAAAAGTTAAATAACCTATGAAAGAAAAAGAAATGACAAATTCAAACCACACATGGTCATCGCCAGCTTGTTTTCCTTTTTAATCCACGCACAGAGTTAACACTTCTCACACTTTAAAAACCTAGAGTTAATCCACAGCTTCATTCAGAGCGGGTTTACAAACGCCGCACATCGGGACGCGCATTTAACATTAGCTTAGCGGCAAAAGTTCGCCACGTTTCCCCACATTTTTTACAACTTAAGCCTCGACATCGAGCGTCAGATAAAGCAGAACACGGCGGTGAGTTTGTGGGTTTTAGGGGTGAGTTTAGGACGCTTTTTTTGGACTTAAATCCGCGCTTGTCAAACACTCACCGTCTCTGCCATTTCTGCTCCTTTTCCGCGGGCTGCGCCTGCACTTCCGGAAGGATATGACGACACTTCCGCCGCGTGTCGCACTTCCGCCAATCAAAGACATTTTACATATTTTTGTTTTTTGAGCTGCTCCTTCTGCCTCCACTGAAGAATCTATACGCCACCTATTTATTGATCGCCCGTTATCCAAAGAATTATGGTCCAAACTACAGTCATTCGTACTACAAACAACGAAACTATCAATTAACCGGGACTATCAAAATATAATTACACATTTCACTCATAAAAACAAAAAATTTGAATACATAATCAATCTCCTCACACTAATTGGCAAATTCCATATACATAAAGCAAAATTCCTCAATTACAAACCCTCATTCAATTGACTAATTTCCTGTTATAATCATGTGCAATATAATTTAACATACACTTAAGCCACTTTAGTTACCATTTTTACTGTAAATAAGAGTGTGCACTTGATACCTTATACTTTATATTGTATTATGTTTATTTATCCTATTTTTATTGCATGCGCCTATTTCATTCATTCCTGTCCTAAACTGTGTGTTGCAACAGTGGAATTTCCCCCATTGTGGGACAAATAAAGGATCTCTTATCTTATCTTATCTTATCTTATCTCATCTTACCTCCAATCAGTTCAGAATATATCCAATAAAAAATGCATCAAAACCATAAATATTGCAAATCAACTGAAAATATATCCATGATTGACAAAACATGTGTGTATATATATATATATATTATTTTTTATATATATATATATATATATATATATATATATATATATATATATATATATATGTTTTATGTAAATGTGAGTGCGGACAGGTGTTGATATACTGAAATATATATAAATAATGTAAATAACTCATGTTATAATTTCTACTACGCCTCGAAACTCATTGTTTATATTTTCTGTTTGGAACCTAACTTATCCTCACTAATTATGCCTTTGATTGTATTATACCTGTAATTTAATTTTATCAATAAAAAAAAAAAAAACTAAAAAAAAACATTTTTGTTTTTTGTTCATTTTGTCACCATGAAATTGTATTATTTATATTTATTTTAAAAAGACATTTGATTATTTATCGTATTATACATTATATATTTTATTTTTTGAAGTTATTTAATTATATTATACATTTAATTTTTTTGTTCATTTTTTCACCATATAAGGTTATCGAATTGTCTTTATCTTTATTTAAAAGTACATTTGATTATTTATTTTATTATGTATTCTATATTTTAATTGTTGAAGTTGTGTATTTTTATTATGTATTATTTAATATTTATGTTTTTGTCTCATTTATCTCCAGCACGTTCTTACACACATTGTTTTACCAAATGTAAATACACCTTTAGTCTGTTTTACTTATGTTGTTTTAACTTTATGTCTGTCTATAACTTGTATTATTTATTTATGAAATCAAGAACATTTTGAGGTTTGACTCCAGAATGATGGGAAAAAGAACAAAATTCTGAAAAGTTCACAAAAAACAACTGAACTTCCAATCGTTTGAGTTTGACTAGAAATAAAAACACAAGATGCGGCACTTTTTTCACTTTTTTATAAAACAAAACTGTACATAAACAAACAGCAGACGGTGCAGTACACAGCCGGCCCACCAGAGGTCACTTTTTCTTGTTCTCTTTGCAGGCGACGACGTATCTCTGAGCGACGTTGAGCGGAGGCGAGTATCCGTCTGCGTACGACGTGTCCTCGAACAGAACCGAGTAATCGTCCTGAGGCTGAAACGACACGATCAGACGATAAAACCGAGAGCGGTGCTTTTGATCTGAAGAAACGGTTTGTGGATGAAGAGGCCCAAACAGACCGGCAGTGACATACAGTGATCCCTCGTTTATGGCGGGAGTTGCGTTCCAAAAATAACACGCGAAAAGTGAAATCCGTGAAGTAGTCACAGCTTTATTTTGTATTATTTTACAATGCAATACTGAACTATGGAATGAAACCAAAAATCAAAACCTGTTTTAAAGCCCAAAATGTGTTTAAAACAATCATTTTAATATAGTAATACAAGGTTGTATTTCACAGTCTGTGCCTCTTGGTCCTGACTCCGCCCCCTGTAGCCTCTTGGTCCTGACTCCGCCCCCTGTAGCCTCTGTTTCTACTGAAGGCGCACGAGTCTCTCTTTAGTTGTTGGCGCTCTTTCTTTTTCTGAGCAAGAAGATTTTTATAAACGGATATGCCACCTTCGATTATATTTGAGAACTGCACTGAACGACTCATCAAAGGGTCCCGTTCTTGTGCGTGCGCTGAAGTTCAGTGGACGCACTGTAAAAAAAATCCGTGAAGCAGCGAAGCCGTGAAAGATGAAACGCGATACAGTGATCCCTCGCTATATCGCGTTTCATCTTTCACGGCTTCGCTGCTTCACGGATTATTTTTTTACAGTGCGGATATTTGTACAGTGCATTGTGCTCTGAATCCTGATTGGCTCAGGGGCTTTACTGTTGTCTAGTTCTCAAATATAATCGAATCGATTTCTTGCTCAGAAAAAGAAAGAGCGCCAACAACTAAAGAAAGACTCGTGCGCCTTCAGTAGAAACAGAGGCTACAGGGGGCGGAGTCAGGACCAAGAGGCACAGGGGGCGGAGTCAGGACCAAGAGGCACAGGGGGCGGAGTCAGGACCAAGAGGCACAGGGGGCGGAGTCAGGACCAAGAGGCTACAGGGGGCGGAGTCAGGACCAAGAGGCTACAGGGGGCGGAGTCAGGACCAAGAGGCACAGACTGTGAAATACACCAGTGACAATGTTTACAACCTTGTATTACTATATTAAAATGATTGTTTTAAACACATTTTGGGCTTTAAAACAGGTTTTGATTTTTGGTTTCATTCCATAGTTCAGTATTGCATTGTAAAATAATAAAATAAAGCTGTGACTACTTCACGGATTTCACTTTTCGTGTGTTATTTTTGGAACGCAACTCCTGATAAACGAGGGATCACTGTATGTCACTTTTATCCATTTTTTAAATCCACAGCAGTGAAAGTCGATGGTAAACAGTGATATAATGTGAAGATATAAGCGGCTCCTGTAGATACGACCCACACAACACTTTCTGGACGTCGGTGTAGTTTTCACAAACTCTCTCTCGTCGTGTCAGTTACAGTTAAACGTGGGACGTCGGACACATTTCCTCCAAAGACTTTGTTTTTAAAAGTGAAAATATATAAAATAACATATTTAGAGCTTCAGAAATACATTTATTCAGTCACTATTGAATATGAAAATGTATTAAATGAACTGGATAAGACACGCCCCCTCTGGCTGTGGTGTGTCTCTGTGTGTGTGTGTGTGTGTTGTGTGTCTGTGTGTGTTGTGTGTCTCTGTGTGTGTGTTGTGTGTGTGTTGTGTCGGTGTGTTGTGTGTCTCTGTGTATGTTGTGCGTCTGTGTGTGTTGTGTGTATGTTGTGTGTTGTGGGTCTCACTCTGTGGGGCGGGGCGTGGATCAGAGCTCTGTAGAAGCAGGTGGTCTGTGTCTGTGTCTCTGTGTATGTGTCTCTGTGTGTGTGTCTCTCTGTGTGTGTTGTGTGTATGTGTTGTGTGTATGTTGTATGTTGTGCGTCTGTGTGTGTTGTGTGTCTGTTGTGTGTGTGTTGTGTGTCTCACTCTGTGGGGCGGGGCGTGGATCAGCGCTCTGTAGAAGCAGGTGGTCTGTGTCTGTGTCTCTGTGTGTGTGTCTCTCTGTGTGTGTTGTATGTTGTGCGTCTGTGTGTGTTGTGCGTCTGTGTGTGTGTGTTGTGTGTCTCACTCTGTGGGGCGGGGCGTGGATCAGCGCTCTGTAGAAGCAGGTGGTCTGTGTCTGTGTCTCTGTGTGTGTGTCTCTCTGTGTGTGTTGTATGTTGTGCGTCTGTGTGTGTGTGTTGTGTGTCTCACTCTGTGGGGCGGGGCGTGGATCAGCGCTCTGTAGAAGCAGGTGGTCTGTGTCTGTGTCTCTGTGTGTGTGTCTCTCTGTGTGTGTTGTATGTTGTGCGTCTGTGTGTGTGTGTTGTGTGTCTCTGTGTGTGTTGTGTGTCTGTTGTGTGTGTGTTGTGTGTCTCACTCTGTGGGGCGGGGCGTGGATCAGAGCTCTGTAGAAGCAGGTGGTCTGTGTCTGTGTCTCTCTGTGTGTGTTGTATGTTGTGCGTCTGTGTGTGTTGTGCGTCTGTGTGTGTGTGTTGTGTGTCTCACTCTGTGGGGCGGGGCGTGGATCAGCGCTCTGTAGAAGCAGGTGGTCTGTGTGTGTTGTGCGTCTGTTGTGTGTCTCTCTGTGTCTGTGTGTGTTGTATGTGTGTGTTGTGCGTCTGTTGTGTGTCTGTTGTGCGTCTGTGTGTGTCTCACTCTGTGGGGCGGGGCGTGGATCAGAGCTCTGTAGAAGCAGGTGGTCTGTGTCTGTGTCTCTCTCTGTGTCTGTGTGTGTTGTATGTGTGTGTTGTGTCTCTCTCTGTGTCTGTGTGTGTTGTGTGTGTGTGTTGTATGTTGTGCGTCTGTGTGTGTTGTGCGTCTGTGTGTGTGTGTTGTGTGTCTCACTCTGTGGGGCGGGGCGTGGATCAGCGCTCTGTAGAAGCAGGTGGTCTGTGTCTGTGTGTGTGTGTGTCTCTCTCTGTGTGTTGTGTGTTGTATGTGTGTGTTGTGCGTCTGTTGTGTGTCTGTTGTGCGTCTGTGTGTGTCTCACTCTGTGGGGCGGGGCGTGGATCAGCGCTCTGTAGAAGCAGGTGGTCTGTGTCTGTGTCTCTCTGTGTTGTGTGTTGTATGTTGTGCGTCTCTCTGTGTGTGTTGTGTGTATGTTGTGCGTCTCTCTGTGTGTGTGTGTTGTGTGTCTCACTCTGTGGGGCGGGGCGTGGATCAGCGCTCTGTAGAAGCAGGTGGTCTGTGTCTGTGTCTCTGTGTCTGTGTGTGTGTTGTGTGTGTGTTGTATGTTGTGCGTCTGTGTGTGTTGTGCGTCTGTGTGTGTGTGTTGTGTGTCTCACTCTGTGGGGCGGGGCGTGGATCAGCGCTCTGTAGAAGCAGGTGGTCTGTGTCTGTGTCTCTGTGTCTGTGTGTGTGTTGTGTGTGTGTTGTATGTTGTGCGTCTGTGTGTGTTGTGCGTCTGTGTGTGTTGTGTGTCTCACTCTGTGGGGCGGGGCGTGGATCAGAGCTCTGTAGAAGCAGGTGGTCTGTGTCTGTGTGTATGTGTCTCTGTGTATGTGTCTCTCTGTGTGTGTCTGTGTGTATGTTGTGTGTCTGTTGTGTGTATGTTGTGTATCTGTGTTGTGTGTCTCACTCTGTGGGGCGGGGCGTGGATCAGCGCTCTGTAGAAGCAGGTGGTCTGTGTCTGTGTGTATGTGTCTCTGTGTATGTGTCTCTCTGTGTGTGTCTGTGTGTATGTTGTGTGTCTGTTGTGTGTATGTTGTGTATCTGTGTTGTGTGTCTCACTCTGTGGGGCGGGGCGTGGATCAGCGCTCTGTAGAAGCAGGTGGTCTGTGTCTGTGTGTATGTGTCTCTGTGTATGTGTCTCTCTGAGTGTGTGTGTCTGTGTGTATGTTGTGTGTCTGTTGTGTGTCTGTGTGTGTGTGTTGTGTGTCTCACTCTGTGGGGCGGGGCGTGGATCAGAGCTCTGTAGAAGCAGGTGGTCTGTGTCTGTGTGTATGTGTCTCTGTGTATGTGTCTCTCTGTGTGTGTCTGTGTGTATGTTGTGTGTCTGTTGTGTGTATGTTGTGTATCTGTGTTGTGTGTCTCACTCTGTGGGGCGGGGCGTGGATCAGAGCTCTGTAGAAGCAGGTGGTCTGTGTCTGTGTGTATGTGTCTCTGTGTATGTGTCTCTCTGTGTGTGTCTGTGTGTATGTTGTGTGTCTGTTGTGTGTATGTTGTGTATCTGTGTTGTGTGTCTCACTCTGTGGGGCGGGGCGTGGATCAGAGCTCTGTAGAAGCAGGTGGTCTGTGTCTGTGTCTGTGTGTGTGTCTCTCTCTGTGTCTGTTGTGTGTGTGTTGTATGTTGTGCGTCTGTGTGTGTTGTGCGTCTGTGTGTGTTGTGTGTCTCACTCTGTGGGGCGGGGCGTGGATCAGAGCTCTGTAGAAGCAGGTGGTCTGTGTCTGTGTCTGTGTGTGTGTCTCTCTCTGTGTCTGTTGTGTGTGTGTTGTATGTTGTGCGTCTGTGTGTGTTGTGCGTCTGTGTGTGTTGTGTGTCTCACTCTGTGGGGCGGGGCGTGGATCAGAGCTCTGTAGAAGCAGGTGGTCTGTGGATACAGAGCCAGCACCAGTTGTTCTTTACTGAACAGAGCCTCAGGGTCAGTCTCTGGGTTTGCCTTCCACTGAGGCAGAGGAATGATCCTCCTGCGACTGAGGGTGTGTCTCCTGTAACACAACAATACACACAACACACACACAGACACACACAGGGTCAGAGTGTGTCTCCTACAATACACACAACAACACACAACACACACACACAGGGTCAGAGTGTGTTTTCCACTGAGGCAGAGGAATGATCCTCCTGCGACTGAGGGTGTGTCTCCTGTAACACACACAACACACAACACACAACAGACACACACAACAGGGTCAGAGTGTTCCTCCTACAATACACACAACAACACACACACACACACAGGGTCAGAGTGTGTCTTCCACTGAGGCAGAGGAATGATCCTCCTGCGACTGAGGGTGTGTCTCCTACAATACACACACAACACACAGGGTCAGAGTGCGTCTCCTGTACACAACACACACACGGGGAGGCAAGGAGGGAGTGAGGGAGGGAGGCAGAGGGAGGCAGAGGGCCCTAAGAGGACCTCAGAGGTTCAGTCCTGGTCCAGTCCTGGTCCAGTCCTGGTCCAGTCCTGGTCCAGTCCTGGTCCAGTCCCGGTTGTCGGTGGAGCCCTGCAGTGACAGGACATGACCAGCAGAGAGCACCGTTTACCTGCACTTTATTAAGATTCAAATACTGCAGACGAGGCCCTCTGAGGGGGAAGGAGGAGGAGGAGGAGGAGGTGCAGAGGGTCTGTGTGAGGGGAGGAGGAGGAGGGGGGAGGGAGGAGGAGGGGGGAGGGGGAAGGAGGGAGGAGGAGGTGCAGAGGGTCTGTGTCTGAGGGGAGGAGGAGGAGGGGAGGGAGGGAGGAGGAGGAGGGGGAGGGGGAAGGAGGGAGGAGGAGGTGCAGAGGGTCTGTGTCTGAGGGGAGGAGGAGGAGGGGGGAGGGAGGAGGAGGGGGGAGGGGGAAGGAGGGAGGAGGAGGTGCAGAGGGTCTGTGTCTGAGGGGAGGAGGAGGAGGGGGGAGGGCGGAGGAGGGGGAGGGGAAGGAGGGAGGAGGGAGGTGCAGAGGGTCTGTGTCTGAGGGGAGGAGGGAGGAGGGGGAGGGAGGAGGAGGGGGGAGGGGAGGAAGGAAGGAGGGAGGAGGAGGAGGTGCAGAGGGTCTGTGTCTGAGGGGAGGAGGAGGAGGGGGGGAGGGAGGAGGAGGAGGGGGGAGGGGGAAGGAGGGAGGTAGGAGGTGCAGAGGGTCTGTGTCTGAGGGGAGGAGGAGGAGGGGGGAGGGAGGAGGAGGGGGGAGGGGGAAGGAGGGAGGAGGAGGTGCAGAGGGTCTGTGTCTGAGGGGAGGAGGAGGAGGGGGGAGGGAGGAGGAGTGGGGAGGAGGAAGGAGGGAGGAGGAGGAGCAGAGGGTCTGTGTCTGAGGGGGAGGAGGAGGAGGGGAGGGAGGAGGAGGGAGGAGGGGGAAGGAGGGAGGAGGAGGTGCAGAGGGTCTGTGTCTGAGGGGAGGAGGAGGAGGGGGAAGGAGGAGGGAGGTGCAGAGGGTCTGTGTGAGGGGAGGAGGGGGGAGGGAGGAGGAGGAGGTGCAGAGGGTCTGTGTCTGAGGGGAGGAGGAGGAGGGGGGGAGGGAGGAGGAGGGAGGAGGTGCAGAGGGTCTGTGTGAGGGGAGGAGGAGGAGGGGGAAGGAGGAGGGAGGAGGAGGAGGTGCGGCAGGTAGGCACAGACAGACACAAACACACGAAACAAAGAGTTTAACATAATTTCACCCACTCTTTTCCTTCTTCATCGATGTCGTCCACTTCATATCTGGAAAAACACATTTGATTATGAACTGAACCAGGACTGAACCAGGACTGAACCAGGACTGAACCAGGACTGAACCAGGACTGAACCAGGACTAAACCAGGACTGAACCAGGACTGAACCAGGACTGAACCAGGACTAAACCAGGACTAAACCAGGGCTGAACCAGGACTAAACCAGGACTAAACCAGGACTAAACCAGGACTGAACCAGGTCTGAACCAGGACTGAACCAGGACTGAACCAGGTCTGAACCAGGACTGAACCAGGACTGAACCAACCTAAACCTGGACTAAACCTGGTCTCAGCAGGTCTAAAGCAGGTCTAATGCAAGGACTAAAGCGGGTCTAAAGCAGGACTAAACCAAGTCTAAAGCAGGTCTAAAGCAGGTCTAAAGCCGGTCTAAACCAGGACTAAACCAGGACTAAACCAGGACTAAGCAGGTCTAGGGGCAGTACTTGTTGGTGGAGTGGCTGTAGCTGACGACTTCGGCGAGGATCCACTGCTCGTCTCCGTCCACGGCTTTGACTCGAGCCGCCACTTTGTCGCCCTGTTTGGCCACGTAGTCCGAACTGGCCGGGATCGCACCGCACAGAGGAGGAGGACTGTAACGGGACAGGACCGGGTCTGAGCCGGGGCCGGGACAGGACCAGGGCCAGGGCCGGGTCTGAACCGGGACCAGGGCCGGGTCTGAGCCGGGACCAGGACAGGACCGGGTCTGAGCCGGGGCCGGGACCAGGACCAGGGCCAGGGCCAGGGCCAGGACCGGGTCTGAGCCGGGACCAGGACCGGGGCCAGGGCCAGGACCAGGGCCAGGACCGGGTCTGAGCCGGGGCCGGGACCAGGACCGGGGCCAGGGCCAGGGCCAGGACCGGGTCTGAGCCGGGGCCGGGACCAGGACTGGGGCCAGGGCCAGGACCAGGGCCGGGTCTGAGCCAGAGCCAGGACCAGGACCGGGTCTGAGCCGGGGCCGGGACCAGGACCAGGGCCAGGGCCAGGGCCGGGTCTGAGCCGGGACCAGGACCGGGGCCAGGGCCAGGACCAGGGCCAGGGCCAGGACCGGGTCTGAGCCGGGGCCGGGACCAGGACCGGGGCCAGGGCCAGGGCCAGGACCGGGTCTGAGCCGGGGCCGGGACCAGGACTGGGGCCAGGGCCAGGACCAGGGCCGGGTCTGAGCCAGAGCCAGGACCAGGACCGGGTCTGAGCCGGGACCAGGACAGGGCCGGGTCTGAGCCGGGACCAGGACAGGGCCGGGTCTGAGCCGGGACCAGGGCCAGGGCCGGGTCTGAGCCAGGACCGGGACCAGGACCAGGGCCAGGGCCGGGTCTGAGCCGGGACCAGGACCGGGGCTGAGCCAGAGCCAGGGCCAAGACCAGGGCCAAGACCAGGGCCAAGACCAGGGCCAAGACCAGGGCCAAGACCAGGGCCGGGACCGGGTCTGAGCCGGGACCAGGGCCGGGTCTGAGCCGGGACCAGGGCCGGGTCTGAGCCGGGACCAGGGCCGGGTCTGAGCCGGGACCGGGACCAGGGCCGGGTCTGAGCCGGGACCGACCTGGGCCGGGTCTGAGCCGGGACCGGGACCAGGGCCGGGTCTGAGCCGGGACCGGGACCAGGGCCGGGTCTGAGCCGGGACCGGGACCAGGGCCGGGTCTGAGCCGGGACCGGGACCAGGGCCGGGACCAGGGCCGGGACCAGGGCCGGGTCTGAGCCGGGACCAGGGCCGGGTCTGAGCCGGGACCGGGACCAGGACCGGGTCTGAGCCAGAGCCAGGACCAGGACCAGGGCCAGGGCCAGGGCCAGGGCCGGGACTGAGCCAGGGCCAGGACCAGGACCAGGACTGGGGCTAAGCCAGAGCCAGGGTCAGGACCGGGTCTGAGCCGGGACCAGGACCGGGACCAGGGCCAGGGCCGGGTCTGAGCCAGAGCCAGGACCAGGACCAAGGCCACGACCAGGACCAGAGCCAGGACCAGGACTAAACCGGGTCTAAACCAGGACGGACCTCTCTCCGGGTTTCCCGATCCACAGTGGGAGTGTCATGGCCGACTGCTGCAGCAGCGTCATCAGAACTCCACGACGCATGGTTTTCCTCGGAGGGTCACTGTCGCTGTAGACGCCGGCCATCTTCGCCGCTGAAACACACCAGAACCAGGTCAGAACCAGGCCAGAACCAGGTCAGAACCAGACCAGAACCAGGCCAGAACCAGGACTAAATCATGACTAAACCAGGACCAAAGTGGGACTAAACCGGCCAAACAGGTCTGATCCAGGTCTAATCTGGACTGAACAGGTTTAACAAAGATTCTCACCGATCCGTCGTTCCTCCATCAACGACTTTATTTCTGCAATTTTGTCCAAAGCATGTCGTAGAATACTGAAGACAAGAAGAAGAGCATTATTTAACAAACTGTGTGTCAGGTGCCCTCCCTCTGTGTCAGGTGCCCTCCCTCTGTGTCAGGTGCCCTCCCCGTGTGTCTCAGGTGCCCTCCCCGTGTGTCTCAGGTGCCCTCCCCGTGTGTCTCAGGTGCCCTCCCCGTGTGTCTCAGGTGCCCTCCCCGTGTGTCTCAGGTGCCCTCCCCGTGTGTCTCAGGTGCCCTCCCCGTGTGTCTCAGGTGCCCTCCCCGTGTGTCTCAGGTGCCCTCTCCGTCTCTCAGGTGCCCTCCCCGTCTCTCAGGTGCCCTCCCCGTCTCTCAGGTGCCCTCCCTCTGTCTCAGGTGCCCTCCCTCTCTGTGTCTCAGGTGCCCTCCCTCTCTGTGTCTCAGGTGCCCTCCCTCTGTCTCAGGTGCCCTCCCTCTGTCTCAGGTGCCCGCCCACTGTCTCAGGTGCCCTCCCGTGTGTCTCAGGTGCCCTCCCGTGTGTCTCAGGTGCCCTCCCGTGGGTCTCAGGTGCCCTCCCGTGTGTCTCAGGTGCCCTCCCTCTGTCTCAGGTGCCCTCCCTCTGTCTCAGGTGCCCTCCCTCTGTCTCAGGTGCCCTCCCCGTGTGTCTCAGGTGCCCTCCCCGTGTCTCAGGTGCCCTCCCCGTGTCTCAGGTGCCCTCCCCGTGTCTCAGGTGCCCTCCCCGTGTCTCAGGTGCCCTCCCCGTGTCTCAGGTGCCCTCCCCGTGTCTCAGGTGCCCTCTCTGTGTGTCAGGTGCACCTGCACTCGGCCTCTGCGTCGGCCTTTGCCGTGGTGTAAAGTCCTCGTAGTTTGGTTCGATAATACGGCGACGCTGGAACAGAAAGAAAACCATTAAAGTCTGAAAGAATAAACTGGGACTAAAACAGAACGAAAAAAAGCGACAGAAACGTGACTAACGTGAGCACAAACACGACAACCGTTACCATAGCAACCAGGCTGTAAACAAGGCCCGCGTCCACACACGACACAACAGTTAGAGCCGACATAAATAATCCATGATGAGACTTTATTTTGTCGAACGATGGTTTAAACCGTCAGGAAAATGTGCCGCTGTGAATGGTCTGTGTTTTCGATGGTGCGTCGCCTTTTGATGACATCACAGAGGGACTCAGCTCCACTTTTGTGTGTGTGTGTGTGTACAGTGTGTTTGTGTGTGTGCCTTGAGTTGTTGATCTTTGTACTTTCTGTCTTGTATCTTTATCTAAAGCAGTGATTTTCAACCTTTTTTTGAGTCGTGACACACTTTTTTTAGTTGTAAAGAGACCACGGGACACCACTTTTTAGTAGAAAAATCTAGTATATTGAGTTTATTCTGCCCCGCCCACTTTTGCCACAGATACGCACTTTTGTTGTAAACGCACTTCCGGTTTGACAAGAACTCTGTTAAAGCTAATGACGAACAAAGGCGGCTAAAATGTTACATAAAGTAGATTGATTTGTGTAAAATGTTTAACGTTTACGAGCGACAACAAGTCACAACGCAACGATTTCCTGAAAACGTCTTTTTAGTCGAGTAGAACTTATTTTCTGTGTGAACTACTACAGCGAAAACAAGATGGCGGCGCCCACGGAAACGTCCGGAATTCACATTATTCCTGAAGTTGTCGTACGCGCCGCCGTCTTGTTTCCGTTGTAGTTCACACGGAGCAGACGAGCTCAACAGAAAATAAGTTCTACTCGACTAAAAAGACGTTTTCAGGAAATCGTTGTGTTGTGTCTTGTTGTTGCTCGTGTTCATTAAACATTTTACACAAATCAATCTACTTTATGTAACATTTTAGCGTCAGACTTTTCCCTCGTTCATCATTAGCTTTAACGGAGTTCTCGTCAAACGGAAGTGCATTTACAACAAAAGTGTGATCTGTGGAAAAAAGAGGGCGGGGCAGAATAAGGTGAATAATGCGGATAATAATGTCTGTGACACTGTCTGGTTCTTTAAATTTATGAATTTCTGGTCGTTTTGCTTTCTTTTTTTGGTGTAGATGTACGCTCAGGTCACTCTAAAACAGGCAAACTCAGGCCCGGGGGCCAAATGCGGCCCTCAGACCAATTGTTCTTGGCCCTTAGTCTTCCTGGTGAACTGGCCCACATTGTCCTGATAAGTACTATTTACAGCACATTTCAGATTTTCTACAATTCCAACCTAAATAACTAACATTTTGGTGCAGCACAGACCTGATGTTAAGACACTGAGACTGAATGTAGATGTGGTGGAGCTTAAAACATCAGATAAATGCAGCTTTTTTAACGTGTCGTGATTGATTTGTGGCCCTCCGCTTGGTCTATATTTCAATACGTGGCCCTCGATGGAAAAAGTTTGGACAGCCCTGGTCTAAAAGGGTCATTTTAATTCAAAATCCACGCGTGAATCCAAATTGGACATTTTTTTCAAGACACACCTGGCAACACCTCAAGGCACAATCAAGGCTCTAGAGCAGTGGTTCTTAAACTAGGGGTCGGGACCCCCGTGTGGGTCGGGAAAGGATTTCCAGGGGTCCCCAGATGATGGGAAAAAACTGATACATTAGTGTTAAACAAGGCTTGACCCCCTTCAAATGCAGTGGGAAATGTAGATTCCTATTTGTCGGCCTATTAAAGTAATTTTTCTAGGTCCATATTCTCAAAAAAGCATTAGATATAAGGCTACTTTAATTTATTTTCATGTCAGCTATTTTTTGTGTTTGGGGGTCGTGAATATGAACTATTGTTATTTTGGGGTCACGACTGAAAAAGTTTGAGAACCAAGAGCATAACCGAGCCCTAAACGCGGCGCCCAGGTCCAGCACATGATGAACTGAACTGTTGTGTTCCATGCCCTGCTTTAGAGGACGCCCAGGTCCAGGTCTTACTCTTGTTCTCCGTCTGCATTCGCTCGTGCGTCTTCTGGATGTTCAGCAGGTTGTGTTCGCTGCGGGTTCTTTCCTCCTGAGACAGAAAACAAGGCTTTAGACCTGGACCAGAGAACGGGTCTAAACCAGGACTAAACCAGGACTAAACCAGGACTAAACCAGGACTAAACCAGGACTAAACCAGGACTAAACCAGAGACTAAACCAGGACTAAACCAGAGACTAAACCAGGTCTAAACTAGGGCTAAACCGGGACTAAACCACGTCTAAACCAGGACTAAACCAGGTCTAAACCAGGGACTAAACCAGGACTAAACCAGGGACTAAACCAGGACTAAACCAGAGACTAAACCAGGTCTAAACTAGGGCTAAACCGGGCCTAAACCACGTCTAAACCAGGACTAAACCAGGTCTAAACCAGGGACTAAACCAGGACTAAACCAGGGACTAAACCAGGACTAAACCAGGGACTAAACCAGAGACTAAACCAGGGACTAAACCAGAGACTAAACCAGAGACTAAACCAGAGACTAAACCAGAGACTAAACCAGGGACTAAACCAGGGACTAAACCAGGACTAAACCAGGGACTAAACCAGGTCTAAACCAGGTCTAAACCAGGTCTAAACCAGGTCTAAACCAGGTCTAAACCAGAAAACAGGTCTAAACCAGGGACTAAACCTGGACTAAACCAGGACTAAACCAGGGACTAAACCAAGACTAAACCAGGGACTAAACCAGGACTAAACCAGGACTAAACCAGAAAACAGGTCTAAACCAGGGACTAAACCAGGTCTAAACCAGGGACTAAACCAGGACTAAACCAGAGACTAAACCAGGACTAAACCAGAGACTAAACCAGGACTAAACCAGGTCTAAACCAGGTCTAAACCAGGTCTAAACCAGGGCTAAACCGGGACTAAACCGGGCCTAAACCAGGTCTAAACCAGGACTAAACCAGGACTAAACCAGAGACTAAACCAGGTCTAAACTAGGGCTAAACCGGGACTAAACCGGGCCTAAACCACGTCTAAACCAGGACTAAACCAGGTCTAAACCAGGGACTAAACCAGGACTAAACCAGGGACTAAACCAGGACTAAACCAGGGACTAAACCAGAGACTAAACCAGGGACTAAACCAGAGACTAAACCAGAGACTAAACCAGAGACTAAACCAGAGACTAAACCAGGGACTAAACTAGGACTAAACCAGGGACTAAACCAGGGACTAAACCAGGACTAAACCAGGTCTAAACCAGGACTAAACCAGGTCTAAACCAGGACTAAACCAGAAAACAGGTCTAAACCAGGGACTAAACCAGGGACTAAACCAGGGACTAAACCAGGGACTAAACCAGGTCTAAACCAGAAAACGGGTCTAAACCAGGGACTAAACCAGGACTAAACCACGTCTAAACCAGGACTAAACCAGGACTAAACCAGGTCTAAACCAGGTCTAAACCAGGGACTAAACCAGGACTAAACCAGGGACTAAACCAGGGACTAAACCAGGGACTAAACCAGGGACTAAACCAGAGACTAAACCAGGGACTAAACCAGGGACTAAACCAGGGACTAAACCAGGACTAAACCAGGTCTAAACCAGGTCTAAACCAGGACTAAACCAGGTCTAAACCAGGACTAAACCAGAAAACAGGTCTAAACCAGGACTAAACCAGGGACTAAACCTGGACTAAACCAGGGACTAAACCAGGGACTAAACCAGGTCTAAACCAGGACTAAACCAGGTCTAAACCAGGACTAAACCAGAAAACAGGTCTAAACCAGGGACTAAACCAGGACTAAACCAGAGACTAAACCAGGACTAAACCAGAGACTAAACCAGAACTAAACCAGGTCTAAACCAGGTCTAAACCAGGGCTAAACCAGGGCTAAACCGGGACTAAACCGGGCCTAAACCAGGTCTAAACCAGGACTAAACCAGGTCTAAACCAGGACTAAACCAGAGACTAAACCAGGTCTAAACCAGGTCTAAACCAGAGACTAAACCAGGTCTAAACCAGGTCTAAACCAGGTCTAAACCAGGTCTAAACCAGGGACTAAACCAACACTAAACCAGGTCTAAACCAGGTCTAAACCAGGGACTAAACCAAGACTAAACCAGGGACTAAACCAGGACTAAACCAGGGACTAAACCAAGACTAAACCAGGTCTAAACCAGGACTAAACCAGGTCTAAACCAGGACTAAACCAGAAAACAGGTCTAAATCAGGGACTAAACCAGGACTAAACCAGGTCTAAACCAGGACTAAACCAGGGACTAAACCAGAAAACAGGTCTAAACCAGGTCTAAACCAGGACTAAACCAGGACTAAACCAGGGACTAAACCAGGACTAAACCAGGACTAAACCAGGACTAAACCAGGTCTAAACCAGGACTAAACCACGACTTACCTGTGTTTGTTTGATGAGCTGGTGGAGTTCTGAGAGCAGCTCCACAATCTTTGGGTCCGCAGACATTTTATACTTTAAGAACGAGAAAATAAAAATGCACATTTATTAATCTACGAAGCGATATTTTTATTTTTAAGTCCAGCAAATCAGAACGAGACGTCATTCAAATGTTAGTCGTTTTAAGTCAAGCAGCGCGTTGAAAACATTAAAGCAAACCAAAGAAAAACACAACATTACACTTTAACATTCAATTAAACCGTGAAGCGAAACAAGCCGAATCAACATGGACTTTAAATTGTACTGGAATTTTACTGTAAATCCGATTAAAATCACGTGGCTCATTTTGAAAATTTGTGGACAATGATTTTTAACGCATTTTATAAACCAAACGTTATATTAAAATAGTGTGTTTTAACGCTATGTTTCGCATCAAATTAATCCCCGAATCATTAACAGACAGCGAATTATTATGTGGAATTGAGGGCATTTACATTATCGTTTAATTCGCCTTTATTTCGTTGTTTCGGTTTCATGCTTCTTGTGTTAGCTCGCGTGGCTAATGCTAACAGATGCGCAGAATAACAAACGCCTTTCTTCACAGAAAAACACGGATAAATCTTGTTTTTTCGTGCATTGAGCCTCGGTGCGGGTAAAACACGAGTCCGTGCTCGGTGCAGTGTTAAAATGGTTTAATATTCTCACCTGCGCAGTTTGAGCTCGTTCAGAGGAAAGTTAGCTCCTCGGCTAATGTAGCATAGCATCCGCCGCTTGTGGACCAGAGCTTTCCCTGCAGCTCTGCCCCCGCGTGGACACAGCCGTGGATTGGCATTTATTTGAGCATTATTTAAATGGATGTTAGATGAAGGTTCTCATGTTTGTATAATTCTGACTTATTTTGGTGGGAGGGCATCTGTGATAAATACTTAACATAGTTTTACATCGTGAAGCTGCAGTTTGTGAAGAAAGTTGGAAAAAGTTTAAAATGACAGGAAGTGGAGCTGAATCCCTCCGTGATGTCATCAAAAGGCGACGTACCATTGAAAACACAAGGAAAAGGTGTTTCTCCCTCTCCAGGTGGAGAGTCCTTGCCTCAAGTGGAGGAGTTCCAGTATCTCGGGGTCTTGTTCAGAGGGAAGGATGGAGCGTGAGATTGACAGGTGCGGCCCTGCAGTGATGTATCGGACCGTTGTGGACCGATGGATGGATGATTGATGATGGATGGATGATGGATGATGGATGATGATGGATGATGATGGATGGTGGATGGATGATGGATGGATGATGGATGGATGGATGGTGGATGGATGATGGATGGTGGATGGATGGATGATGGATGATGGATGGATGATGGATGGATGGTGGATGGATGATGGATGGATGATGATGGATGGATGATGGATGATGGATGGATGATGGATGGATGATGGATGGATGGATGGATGATGGATGGATGATATAGTGTTGAATGTGAGCTGCATGTGACATTCATCATCATTTTCTGGAGCTTGAGGAGAGACCCACGTTGTCTTATGTTTCCATTAAACTCAAGCCAGTTTCACACATATTCTACAGATTACTATAAACAATGTTATTGTGGGCTGCAGCCCTGATGTAAAGTCTACAACAAGCATACGGTTTAACTTTATTTTTATTAACCAGAAAATACACAAAAATATGAACGCTTTTAATCACACGATCTTCGTTCAAGCTTTGAACCTTTGGTCAAAGAGCAAAAAATATCAGAAAATAGACGTATTATACATTTAATTTTGTGCATAAATTGTGTGTTGAGTGATGTTTGGAATGAAAGTGTCATAGTGATGAAATAAAGATAAAACTTAAAATCTAGACGGGGTCAAAATGACAACGATAACACGAAGGAAGTGTAAGGAGACTCCTTAACCATAAACCCCACCTACTGAGGAACGACCCCAAGAGCGTTAGTTTAAATAACTACCATCTACATCCGCCAGAGCACTTATGTTTAAGCAGGTGTTTAAACATTTCTGTTCTTCCTCATGTAGTACCAGTAGGTTCCCTGATGGCACTGTGTCATATCCACCAGAGACACTGAAGAGTCCGGGTTGAAGAGGCAGAAGCCCACGAACACTGGCTCCATGAAAGTGGTGTTAAACGTGTGGAGGAGGACTGGACGGCCCAGTGTGACGTCAAAGAACGAGAGCGAGTCAGAGTCCAGGAGCACGCCCACACGCCCCGAGGTGAAGGACCGCGAGGTGAAGGACCGCGAGGTGAAGGACTGCGAGGAGGGAGCGGGGCGAGGAAGGTGGTCAACCAAGGACTGGGAGTGTCCAGAGGAGGCGCTAGAGGGCACCACCGTTTCAATGTTGTTGTGGCGAACAGAGAAACCCATCAAGGAGATCCTAAGACTCCAGGACCGGTGGTCTATCCCAAACTCGCACTCCCTCCTCGCTCCGCTGCGCTGAATTCCTCCGTAACAAACGGCGATGTCCACCACGCCGCCGTTCCACTGCGCCTCCCAGTAACAGCGGCCAATCAGAGGAGAAGAACTCAGCACCTGAGGCCACTCGAACCTCTGTGGAGAGTGTGGCCAGAGCTGCTCCTCTCGCACTGACCTCACCATCCTTTGATCGTCCGACAGCTGCAGGAACCTGTTCACCGTGTGTGGGTCCAGAGTCACGTGGGCGTAATCTAAAGACACAGGTCAGTGACACAGCGTTCACGTCTGCACAGATTCACATCATGTGTCACTTACACTTCTGCAGACCAGGCCTCAGCATCTGTGGCCCCTCCGGCTTCAGCCTGAAACACAACACTGCAGTGAGGGATCACGCTCTGTGTGCACTTTCAAGTCAATTTATTTAATATTCATATATTAAGAGCTTAAAGGAGACCGGGGCACAGGTGCTATAACACAGTTGTTTTTAGTCCAAAGTGTTATCCCACTTCTTTTCGGCACCTGGCACTAGAGGCTGGCAGGTGCATATGCTCGCAGGGTCCTACTGTACCCTCTCATGATCGGAGCGGTACATAATTGGATCTTCTCAGGTGAGAGGCGTTGCCTCGGGTGATAGCCAATAGGGAAGACTGTAGAGGGCTATGCACATACTCATAGAACTAAAGTTACAGTAACGGACATTTTCCCTCTGAGTCGTAACTTTGGACTGGGGCCACACTTTGGGAATTTTAGCTGCTGCTTAGACAAATTCTTTTGATGCAAAAGAAAAATAAGTTGGACGAACAAGACAGGGACAGTGTGCTCCAGCACAGATCCTAGACCTGGCTGTGTGTGGAGCTGTGGCTGGTCCCCAAACACATCACCCAGGCAGGCGGGCAGGTGCAGGACGCGCCCTGGTCGATGTTAACCTGCCTGGGGTGTGGGGTGTGTCTGCAGGACATTACACATTTGTTTTGCTGTAAATCCACTGTTATTTGACAGACTTTGTCTTGTTTAATGCATACAGTTTTTATATTTATTAAAGGAAAAATATGATTTATTTTTTGGATTGTTATTCTCTTTAAACATGCCCTTGCGTGCCTTAAATTTTCCATCTCATGTTTTGAAACAAAACAAAGTTTATTGTGGACTAAATGAAAGGGTTTCCCTGCTGTCACTTGACACTTACTGAGTTATGCAGCCAGCAGATGGCGGCACAGTCTAGTTGTTCTCACGTCAAGAGACGCTATAATTAGTTTAGTAATAGCAGTTATCGTGTTCAGAGGCAGAAATGCTCAGAACGAGTCTGTGATGATTTAAGGACAGCAGAAGATTCTTGGATAAGTGATGTTTAAAATCAGAAATAAGTCACTGATTGAGGAAGTTCAGCAGGAAGTGTTTTTGACGCTCAGACGGAGAGGATTTTCTAATGAACATTTGTCCAATTCCAACTGCGTGAATGAAGCTAAATGGGACTGTAGGGGGCAGTGTGTGTCACAGACTGTAGGGGGCAGTGTGTGTCACAGACTGTAGGGGGCAGTGTGTGTCACAGACTGTAGGGGGCAGTGTGTCTCACCTCACAGACTGCAAGGGGCAGTGTGGCTCGTCCCGTAGAGCGGTCAGGAGCGCTCCTGACGGTCCTGGATGGTTGTAGCTCAGGTCTAACGCTCTCAGATGGGAGTGGGCGGAGCTTAGAGCTGAGGCCAGAGCAGCCCCGCCCCTTTCAGAGACCAGACATCCGGACAGCCTAAAGACACACAGTATTATTGGAGCAAACAAAAAGGACCGGCTGTTTATAATGAACACGTCGCCAGAGGGCGCTCTAGAGCCCTCATGGCAGGCGTCATCAGCTCCCTCCTCGAGCCGAACGGTCCATCTCCTGTCACTAAACAAATGAGTGTGTGGTGTGAACTAACCATCATTTTGCTAATCGATTAGTCTAGCAATTATTCTCTCGATTAATCAATTTGTTCTTTTAGAACGCAAGTCACATGATGAAAATTTGATCAGATGAAGCTGAAGTGAAGCAGTTTCCAGCCCAAGGAGTCACGTCTTGAAAATAACCCTTGGGGTGTTTTATCTGCGGACACAACAACAGACAGATCCAGGCTGTGATAGAAGAGGAAAATAAATGGTTTTAAAAGCAGGTTGTAGAGTTTAGTGAGAAGAGAGGGTTAGGGTTAACCCTTTGTGCTGCAGTCCTGCGTCACTTTAAAAGCTGTTTATGTTTTGCCTCATTGATACAGACTTTTCAAGCCAGAAAGCCAAAAGTTGGCACAGAAGATTGGCTTGTATAACACTGGCAATACAGGCCCCAACAAAGGAACCATTCAGGAACCAAAAGCAGGTGTTGTTAAAGTACTGCTATCGATACCTAGCCCAACACTTATGTGGCCCCAAGGGGGCAGAATGCATCACCTGAGGGTCTCCAGCCTGCAGGGGGCGCTCTTCAGTCCCTCACACAGCAGCTCCACCCCTGAGTCCTGGAGGTCGTTATCACTCAGATCCAGGTGTGTGAGCCTGGAGGAGCTGAGGACTGAGGCCAGAGGACCACAGCAGCGAGGGGACAGTCCACAGCCGTTCAATCTGAAGGGACAAACGTGCACGATCAGTTTATGCAGATAAACGTCAGGTTTAATAGAAGTGTTTAATGAACTCACAAAGCTGTGCTGGACTCTTTGACGACAGGCATCAGTCTCAGGAGAACATCTTCTGAAGCATGGTATTTATGAAGATTAAACTCCTCCAGGTTTGAGTCTGAGGACAGTAAGAGGAAGCACAGAGCCAACCACTGAGCAGGAGACATGTCTTTATCAGAGAGACGTCCTTCTCTCATCCTCTTCTGAATCTCCCCCACCAGACTATCGTCGTTCAGCTCGTTCAGACAGTAGAGCAGGTTCAGACTTCTGTCTACAGACAGTTCCTCTTCATCCAGCTTCTGTTTGATGTACATAACTCTTCTATCAAAGGTTTGTGGACTGGGCCGTGTCAGAGTCCATGAACTGGACTGCATTGGTAGATCCTGTAGATCCCTCTGATCGGTCCAGTAACTTTCTGGTTGCATTGGTAGACCCTGCAGCGGCCTCTGATTGGTCCAGTAACTTTCTGGTTGCATTGGTAGACCCTGCAGCGGCCTCTGATTGGTCGGCAGAGACAGCCCCAGGAGGAAGCGCAGGAACAGGTCCAGGTGTCCATTTGGACTCTGTAAGGCCTGGTCTACAGCAGAGCGGTAGAAGGCTAGCCTTTGCTCAAACTTATTATCTAAATGCGAGTAGTAGAAGGCTAGCCTTTGCTCAAACTCATCATCTAAATCCTGAAGGAAACTTAACCTCTCAGCTGACTTTGTTAACTTAATCAATGATTTCTTGGCTCTATATGTTTCAGCTGAAATGGGTTTGAGAAATGGGTTTGGAGGTGACAGCAGGTTCTCTCCAGAGCGATGTTGGGGTTCTTCAGACTCAGGACTCTCCGTGGAGTGTGGTGTTGAGAGCAGGTTGTCTCCAGAGCGATGTTGGGGTTCCTCAGACTCAGGACTCTCAGAGGAGTGTGGTGGTGACAGCAGGTTCTTCCCAGAGCTGAAGAAGGTCTGATGGACGTGAAGAGCAGCCAGAAACTCCTGCACGCTTAGATGGATGAAGCAGTAGACCTTGTCCTGGTACAGGCCTGGCTCCTCTCTAAAGACCTGTGTGAACACTCCGGAGTACACTGAGGCCACTGCAGCGTCCAGCCCACACTCACTCAGGTCACTCTCGTAGAAGATCAGGTTTCCTTTCTGCAGCTGCTCAAAGGCCAGTTTTCCCAGAGACTCCACCATCTCCCTGGTCTCTGGAGTCCAGTGAAGGTCCGCCCCTGATCCCTGGTGATACTTGATGTTCTGGACTTTGGTCTGCACCACCAGGAAGTGGACGTACATCTGTGTGAGAGTCCGGGGCAGCTCTGGTCTCTTTGTTTGTTCCAGAAGCTTCTGTAAAACTGTGGAGAGGATCCAGCAGAAGACCGGGAGGTGGCACATGATGTAGAGGCTGCGGACGCTCTTGATGTGGGAGATGATTGTGTCGGCCTCATCTCTGAACCTCTTCCTGAAGTACTGCTCCTTCTGCGGGTCGGTGAACCCTCGCACCTCTGTCACCATGGAGACGCACTCGGCAGGGATCTGATTGGCCGCCGCGGGGCGCGTGGTTATCCAGAGGCGAGCGGAGGGAAGCAGGCTCCCCCTGATGAGGTTCACCAGCAGCACGTCTACTGAGGCGGACTCTGTGGGGTCAGTCAAGACCCGGGTTTTGGTGAAGTCCAGAGGAAGTCTGCACTCGTCCAGACCGTCCAGGATGAAGAGCACCTGGAGCTGGCGGAAGCTGCAGAGACCTTTGGATGGACTGAAGAAGTGGTGCAGCAGCTCCACCAGGCTGAACTGTGTGTCTCTGAGCACATTGAGCTCTCTGAAAGTGAACGGGAACAGCAGCTGGAGCTCCTGGTGGGCCCGGCCTTCAGCCCAGTCCAGACTGAACTTCTGAGTAAGCACTGTTTTCCCCACACCGGCCACGCCCTTCGTCAGCACCGCTCTGATTGGCTCTGGTGGATGTGGGCGGGGCTTAAACATGTCTTCACAGGTGATGGTTTTCTCTGGAGCGGCCGCTCTCCTGGACGCACTCTCCAGGTGTCTGACCTCGTGCTCCAGGTTGACCTCTGAGGCCCCGCCCTCTGTGATGTAGAGCTCTGTGTAGATCTGGGTCAGGGGGGCGGAGTCTCCCGCTTTAGCCACGCCCTCAAACACGCGGCTGAACCTCTGCTGCAGATCAGACTTTAGTTTATCTCTGCAAACTCCAGCCCTGACCCCTGAGAGAAGACAGAGCAGGATATGTTAAGAGTTTATTTCTATATGTTTTAGAATCACATTCTTCAGAGTTCTTCTTACTGTCCTCCAGGCGCTGGGCCAGCTGCTCCTGGTCCATCCTCTTCAGGAAGTCCAGGGTGATGTTCAGAACCTCTGCGCTCGGCTCCTCCTCCTCACTCTCAGAGCCTTCTGGGTAATCTGAGGCCAGGAGCCTGTGGAGCCTCTGCAGCTGCTGTTGGACAAACCTCAGGACGTCCTGCTCCAGACGCTGGGACAGAAGCACAGAGTCAAACCCAGAGACAGAGCTACAGAGTTATGTTGTAGATAAAGGATTACGGTCGGAGACTTCTGTCCGTCACTTTGTAGATAAATCGCAGAGACACGTGTTTCACTCAGAATAAAGAAACAATATTCACTTAATTTTCTGGACTCTCTGGAAGAGTCAGGCTGTAGGTGCTGGCCTCACGACTCGTGACTATGTGAAGCTAGACAGCCAGCGAAGTAGCAAAGAAAACTCCGTACACAAGGCGTACTTTTCTTGCTTTTATGGAGGTCTCTTATATTGATACATTCCTTGACTTAAGTATTTAGTTATTTATTTAGTTACTGAAAAACACAGAAAAAGTGCATATTACAAACAACACTGTACATTTGGTGTGTTAATACAAGTAGTTAGCTAGCTATGCACATGGAATAAAGCAGTCATGTTAGCTGCGTGTAATAACCACAGGTTTACAACAAATCATCAATAAAATACATTTATGACCTCAAACTATCCTGGCCTTTCCTGGCCAACCAAAACTACACACTTCCTAAAACCTACAGATGTATATTCAGGAACCGAGTCCAAGTGAGGAGCCGATCTGATCCATCAACCTCATAACCACTTCTAACTGATCATTTACGCACACACATGCATACTAGAGATGAAGGGTGCAATAATCCAGTGAATTTGATGGGTTGATGTATCAATCTTTGCAGACAATATACTACGCTCACCGTGAAAATGGCGTCCAGGGAAGTCTCAGCGCTGACGTCTCCAGGGTCCTGGATTCTGTCAACAGGAAATGTGTGTTATTCATTCATAGAGTAGTGAATATTTTAACTAAAATAAGAGTTCTCAGTTACAAGTACTGCTGCCAAAATGTGCACTCAATACTCAAAGAACTGTAACTTACTTTTCAACACAGGTTTAGAATAATTTAAAATCAATAGTTTGAAGAAAACTTAACTAATTAAACAAAAAGTTAAGCCCTTTATCATTCGTGGGGATTTTTCCGAAAAGGCAGTATAAAATGAGCCTCAGTTCAAACTTCCCTCCTGAACCTTTGGAGCACAAAGACATGTGTGACTTTGTGAAGCTGAGACTCTGTAGTTTTGGCTCAGATTGTGATTTACTCTAATCTAAGAGTTACACGCTCTGCTCAGAGGAACATCAGAGCATCTTTGGTAAAAACGAGGAGCAGTAAAGCTGGAGTCGGAGGAGGCTCTCAGTGACACTGGTTTGAGCTTTTGTTGGTTTTAACAATTCCTTTTTAAAATATTAAACTACTTGAAATAAAATTAGTTCCAGACATAATCCATATAAAAGCCCTTTTAAAACATTTCAAAACACTTCCACCAGTGTGTCCTCTGTTGTCGACTTGGCTGTGTCTGACCACTACTGTGTGTTTTTTAACATCACTGGTTTTATTCAGCGAGAGACCTCTGTGAGAACTGTGAGGAGGCGCCATCTGACCCCTGAAGTGGCTGCAAACTTTATTGAAGTTTTAGAAAAAAGTCCAATTGTTTTACCTGCACCTTGCGATTTTATTACGGACTATTTTAACAGGAGACTACAGTTAGCACTTGATCTTGTTGACCCCCTTAAAACTAAAACCATTCGAACCAAACCTGCACCCCCTTGGAGAAATGAGGACCAGAAAAAACTAAAGAGACAGTGCAGAGCAGCAGAGAGAAGGTGGAGAAAAGACAAAACAACAATAAACCATCAACTATTCAACTATCAACTAAAACTATATAACAATGCAGTCCGAAACTCAAGAAATAACTACTTTGCTAAAATAATCACTACTAATAAAAATAACCCCAAAATCCTTTTCTCAACAATCGACAACATTTTAAACCCTGATCTTAGCACATCTTATTTTACTCCCACAGACTCTGCAGCATTTGCAGAACACTTCATGGGGAAGATAGACACCATCAGATGTAACATTTTATCTAGTCAAACTTCTGTTTTTAACACATCTGATTGTCTGTCTTTACCAGAGGAAACACTGGACAGTTTTGTCCTGGTTAATGCTGAGAGTAAAGCGGCGGTGGTGAGGCCTCTGCTGAAGAAGAGCAATTTAGATTTTAATGATTTTAACAACTACAGACCGGTATCTAACTTACCATTTTTAAGTAAAATTTTAGAAAAACTTGTTTTTACTCAGCTTAATTCTTTTTTAAACTCGCATAACATTTTTGAGAAATGTCAGTCTGGTTTTAGGGTAAACCACAGTACCGAGACAGCCTTAACTAAGATTTTAAATGATTTTAGGTTAAATTATGATTCTAAACAGGTGACAGTGTTGGTTCTACTGGATCTAAGTGCTGCCTTTGATACAGTAGACCACACTATTCTTTTAAACAGACTCAAGCACCTGGTGGGCCTCTCTGGTACTGTGCACAAATGGTTTACTTCTTATCTCACAGACAGAACATTCATGGTAAGTTTAGATACCTGCTCCTCCAAGGTTCATAAAATCACATGTGGTGTGCCCCAGGGTTCCATTTTAGGTCCTGTACTTTTTAACTTGTACATGCGCCCTCTGCTGGTGTTATCAGGAGACATGGAGTCAACTTCCACAGTTCTGCTGATGATACACAGCTTTACATCTCCATGTCTCCTGATGACACCAGGCCAATGGATGCTCTTTTTAACTGCATTTTAGGCATCAAATCCTGGATGGCAGAAAACTTTCTCCAGCTTAACCAGGACAAGACTGAGGTTTTAGTCATCGGTCCTGAGGCCCAGAAAGAGAAACTTTTATCCAAACTCCAAGCACAGTCTTTTAATCCATCGGCTCAAGTGAAAAAACCTGGGTGTTATCTTTGACTCTGAGCTCACTTTTATTCCACACATCAAGAACATCACAAAAATAGGTTTTTATCATTTAAAGAACAGCCAGAGTCCGTCCCATTCTCTCTCGGGCCAACACGGAGACGCTGACGCTTTTATCTCCAGTCGTATAGACTACTGTAATGCCCTGCTCTCTGGTCTGCACTAAAAGAGTATTTCAGGTTTGCAATTATTACAAAACTCAGCAGCACGTGTCCTGACTAAGACCAGGGGGCGGGACCACATTACACCGGTTTTAAAATCACTGCATTGGCTCCCCGTGTGTCTCAGGATCGATTTTAAGGTTCTTTTACTGGTTTATAAATGTCTTAATGGTCTTGGGCCTTCTTATCTATCAGAACTGCTTTTACCATATGAACCCTTACGGCCCCTGCGCTCCTCCTCCGGTCCCTGCGCTCCTCCTCTGGCCCCTGCGCTCCTCCTCTGGCCCCTGCGCTCCTCCTCGGGCCCCTGCGCTCCTCCTCTGGCCCCTGCGCTCCTCCTCGGGCCCCTGCGCTCCTCCTCTGGCCCCTGCGCTCCTCCTCGGGCCCCTGCGTTCCTCCAGCCGGCTCCTAGTCATTCCCAAAGTCAGGACACACACTCACGGCGAGGCGTCTTTCCAGTACTACGGCCCTCGTCTGTGGAACGGCCTGAGGAGGAGCTCAGGGGCCACAGAGAACGTTCAGGTTTTTAAGAGCAGGCTCAAGACCCACCTTTTTAGCTTAGCTTTTGATTAATATATAATTGTGTATTTATTTATTTATGCTATTTATTATGTTCACTTATTTTAAGCTAACTATTTTAGACTAATTTATGTTCTAGTCTTACTTATTTCTACTCAATTCTCTATTTATTTCTTCAATATTTATTTATTTATTTATACTTTTATTCATTTTAGATTCTCCAGTGTTTCCTCTGTGGGGCCCTCTGTACCGGGAGCAGTGGCCATCTGTGGCTGCTGGGCCCTGGCTCATGGGCCCCTGGTGGAGGTTTGGTGTTTGCCTCCTCTCTCCCCTGGCCCTGAGTCTGTGTCCTGTGGCTGCAGGCGACGCTCTGCTCCTGGTGCTGACGGCTCCTCTGATGGTGCTTCTTCAACTGGTACTCAGCCTCTTGTACCTTAGATCGTGTGTCTGTGTCTGTGCGTGCGTGTGTGTACGGGTATGTATTGGCGAATATCTGTGGGGGGATTGGTTGTGTGGGGTCTGGTGGTTGTGGGGGAGGTTGGGAGGGAAATGGCATGTGGAAATGTTTTTAATGCACTGTAAAGCACTTTGTGTTACATTTTATGTATGAAAAGCGCTCTATAAATAAAATTTGATTGATTGATTGATTGATTGAAATGTTCAAAGCTGTCCGTGCAGGACTCTGTGCAGCTGCACTACGCAAACGTGAAGAGAGACTGGACTGTCAGTCAGAACATGCACATTTAAGTCAGAAGTATGACACGAGGACACACAGATAAAGAGCTGTGCCCAGTGCTTTCTCCTGAACACATGAGCGGTGACTCCTCTTCAGAACCACACACTAGAACTGCAGCAGAATTAGCTCAAAGACCTGTCCATTAAAATCGACCAAAGTTTAGATCGCAATCTAACAATCTGTCAATTTTTGGTATTTTTGGTTGCGTCGTGGGTTAAAACTGCTTAATGCATGGCTCCTCGTTGTATTGTCCCAGGATGTACAGGTTCTGGTGTTTATTCTACTAATTCCTTTCAGTGACACTTTCAGCTTCAACAAGATGATTATGTCAGATTAAATGAGGCCCCACAGAGTCATGTTAACTTTCAAGCTGCCAGGAGCTCAGGCCGGGGAGGTGGGGTGGCAGTAATCTCACATTCTAGTTTACTCCTGAGTCCTAAAATTAATAATGAGTCTTGCTCATTTGAAAGCCTTATCCTATCAATCACCTGCCCAAACTGGAGAAACCAAAAAGCTGTTCTGTTCATAATAATCTATCGACCTCCTGGTCCTTACTCGCTGTTCTTAACAGAATTCTTTGACTTCCTATCAAATTTAGTATTAGACTGGGAAAATATTGTGGTGGTTGGGGATTTCAACATTCATGTGAATGAAAATAATTGCCTCAGTAATGCCTTTAGCGCTTTATTAGATAGCATTGGTTTCACTCAAAATGTAAATGAACCAACCCACAGTCACAGCACACTCTGGACCTGGTTCTAACTTATGGAATAGAGATTAGTGACCTAAATGTCTTCCCCCAAAACCCAATAATGTCAGATCACTTCCTAATTACCTTTCAGTTTATTCTTAAGGACTATCCAGCTCCTCAGACTAAAACTATAATGAAAAGGACAATATCTGAAAAATCTATTTTAAAGTTCAGAGAAATAATAGAACCAATATTTAATATTATGTCATGTGATCCTGTCGTTAACAGCACCAGTCCCAGTGCTATTGATAACTCTGTTGACTCAATGGTCAACTCTCTAAAATTTGCTCTTGATGTTGCAGCTCCACTTAAACAGAAAGTAATCAGGCCAAAACGAGCCTCCCCCTGGTACAATGAAGAACTACGTTCTCACAAACAAAGGAAGAAAACTAGAGAGATCCTTACGCCGCTCCCACACAGAAGAATCCCTGAAAGAATGGAAAACTTGCCTTCTGTCTTATAAGCAGGCTCTGCGTAAGGCTCAAACCAGATATTATTCAAATTTAATAGAAGTAAATAAAAATAACTCTAGATTTCTCTTCAGCACTGTAGCCAGGCTGACAAACTGTCACAGCGCAGTAGAACCCTCAATACCAGTTACTCTAAGCTGCAATGACTTTCTTCTATTCTTTAACAGCAAAATCACAACTATTAGAGATAAACTAAATGAAATGACTCCCAGTGTCAGTACTGAGCAAGCCCAGACTGCAAAGCTAGTGTCCCATACAAATCCTTCAGTAATACTAGATGGTTCACTGCTGTTGATCAGGCAGAGATAACTTCAGTCATTATGTCCTCCAAAACATCAACTTGTATTTTAGACCCAATCCCAAGTAGACTCCTCAAAGAAATTCTCCCCCTAATTATAAATCCCATTCTTAATATAATAAATACTTCACTAGAAAGCGGTTATGTCCCTCAGTCCTTCAAATATGCAGTGATTAAACCACTTTTGAAAAAGCCTAATCTAGACCCCGACATACTGGCAAACTATAGACCTATTTCTAATCTGCCCTTTGTCTCTAAAATCCTTGAAAGAATTGTGATTAAACAGCTTTGTCGCCACCTGCAGGACAATAATTTATTTGAAGTTTTTCAGTCAGGGTTCCGTGCGTACCACAGCACTGAAACTGCACTAGTTAAAGTCACAAATGATCTGTTATTAGCTGCTGATGATGGACAGGTCTCAATCCTGGTTCTGTTGGACCTCAGCGTTTGATACCATCGACCACAACATTCTACTGCAGAGGTTAGAATGTGATGTAGGTGTCAGTGGAACCGCCATAAGCTGGTTTAAAACCTATCTATCTGATAGGTACCAGTTTGTTAATGTAAACAAGAGATCTTCCCCATGTTCTAAAGTAACCTACGGTGTGCCGCAGGGTTCAGTACTCGGTCCAGTTCTGTTCACTCTTTATATGCTGCCCTTAGGTATGATCATCAGAAAGCATGGCATTAACTTCCACTGCTATGCAGATGACACTCAGCTTTATTTATCAATGAAACCTGATCAGACCCATCAAGTAGACAGACTTAGTGCCTGCGTGAAAGACATAAAAACTTGGATGACTCTTAATTATCTGCTCCTTAACCCTGAAAAAACCGAGGTCATTCTGCTGGGCCCTAAGCACCTGCGAGACTCCTTATCTGACCAGATAGTTTCTCTGGACAATATCACTGTAGCCCCCAGCTCTACTGTAAGAAACCTTGGGGTCCTATTTGACCAAGATCTCTGGTTCAAAGCTCATATAAATCAAGCCTGTAAAACAGCCGACTTTCATTTGCGTAACATCAGCCAAAATTAGAAAAATCCTGCCCAGAGATGATGCCGAAAAACTCATCCATGCATTTGTCACATCCAGATTAGACTATTGTAACGCCCTGCTCACAGCGTGTCCTAAAAGCTCTATAAGAAGCTTTCAACTGGTTCAAAATGCAGCAGCAAGATTATTAACAGGTACTAGAAGAAGAGATCATATTTCACCAGTGTTAGAGTCTCTTCACTGGCTTCTGTTGAGTTTAGAATCAAATTTAAAATCCTCCTCCTGACTTATAAAGCTTTAAACAATATGGCCCCATCGACCTCAAAGATGCAATAGTAGCGTACCATCCAAACAGAGCTCTTCGTTCTCAAAATGCTGGACTATTGTTAGTCCCCAGAGTCTCTAAAAGCACAGTAGGAGGTCGAGCATTTAGCTACCAAGCTCCTGTTATGGAACCAGCTCCTGTTCATGTAAAAGAGGCCGACACAGTCTCTACATTTAAGACCAGGCTCAAAACGTTCCTCTTTGAAATAGTTTATGGTCAGGCCAGTTAGAACAGAAATAAAAACCTACAGTTTTAGCTACGCTGCCCTTGGAGCAATTCTGCTGGAGAAGTATGGAGCTTGAACACTGTCCTCTGGTTCTTCTACTTTACCATCAACAATATTTAATATTACTTCAATACTTACTTATAATACAATATAATATTACAAAATATAATAATAATACAAAATACAATAATTACTTCTACAGCTGGATTAGCCACACCTCGTCTGCCTGAACGAACTCCATCTACTTTAGATGAACTGTTCCTCATCTCCTGCTGGAGGATCTCTCTACACTGGTGGACTGCTCCTCGTCCTCCTGGAGGATCTCTCTACACTGGTGGACTGCCCCTCGTCCTCCTGGAGGATCTCTCTACACTGGTGGACTGCTCCTCGTCCGCCTGGAGGAACTCTTTAAAGCCTCCTCCCTCTTGAGTGGTTCTGGTTCAGTCCAAGTGGATGTCAGTCCTAGTTCATCTGCAGCCTGTCCGTCCGTGGGAGTAGGATCTCTCCTTCACTGTGGTTCTCCTCAGGTTTATACTTTGTCCCGTGGGGTTTTTTGTAGTTTTTCCTGAAGGAGGGTCAAAGGACAGGGGCATTCTGGGACAGTTATCTGAACTGCTTTGACCTGTGGCCCATCGAGGCAACTGTTGTTGTGATTTTGGGCATTATAAAAATAAATTGATTTGATTTGATTTGACACAGAAAGTAATAAACTGGTCTGTTTTGGTTTGTAGACGTCGCTGTGGACTTGGTCAAAATAAACATTTCATGTCAAACTGTTGTGTCCCGCTGTGTTTTTGGTGCTTTATTGTCCAGAATAACATTAGATTTAACTAATGTTTATGTATGCTAATCGCCAACACCAACAAAACAAATCTACACAGGGTAGTGTTTTTTAACTCTGCTCTGGTGTTACTCACTTGTGCTCCAGTTGTTTCAGTCGCCAAAATAGTCCTGGATATTTAAAGCTTGCCATGTTTAGAGGCTCATGCTAACTGACGCAAAAACAAATGGTACTGAGCGATGAAACACGACACTGAGTTTAAATCGTAGACTGTATAAAAATCACTGGACGGTTGGAGCTGCTGCCACCGCACTCCTAACAGGAAGTGACCCTGGAGTCTGTTCTGGCTCCATTCTCTTTCTGTTGTGACATTTGTGTCACGGATAGTATTTGGACCCAAAAAGCAGAACACACAAAATTCTTTTAATACAAAATTTGGCAAACTGGACAGCGGGGAGGCAGGCACTGGAGCAGGAAAACAGGCAGGATCTGAATATATAAAAAAAGTCTTAGGCAAAAAACCACAAAAACCAGAAATAAGCCAAATGCTGAACTACTAACAGGGTAAGTAGACAAACAAACTGGCGAGGAGTGGCTGTGGAGCTGCTCTTCTTATACAGGAGGGGATTGAATAATGGAAGGCAGGTGTGCAGAGAACAGCCAAACCCAGATGGGAGGAGCCAGGAAAACACACAAAGGAGGGGAGTAAACACAGGAACCAGCAGGACTGGAGCAGATCATGACAATTTGAGTCTTTACTCAACACTACACATCTGGAACAAAAAAGGTCCGTCTGACACACTCCACATGAGCCTCATGTTTTATTCTCCTCATGTTCTTCATAAATCAACTTATTATCAATAATAACTGACCAATCAGGTGCTTCCTTTTCCAGAAGCCAGTTTTCACTCGTATTTGATTAATAGTTAGTGCAGCTCGTTGCCGCCATCTCCTCCCACCGAGGGGCGGAAATAGACACCAACTTCGCTCCTGATTGGTCCATGTGGTTGCCACGATATGGGCACTCGGATTTACAAATATGGAGTTTGGCTCCACTATAGCCGCTATAACTGCAAGCTCTGCTTTAGCCGCTATAACTGCTAGCTCCGCTTTAGCCGCTATAACTGCCACTGCCTGAATCAGAGTCTGCCCAAAGTCTGCCCAAAGTCTGTCCAAAGTCTACTCCAAAATCTGCTCCAAACTCTGCCCAAGGTCTGCCCCAAAGTGTACCCAAGATTCTGCTCCAAAGTCTGTCCAAAGTCTGTCCAAAGTCTGCCCAAAGTCTAGGACACACCTGTTGGCTGTGAGTGTAAGTCCACGCCTCTCGGGCCAGAATGCTTTACTATACATTGCATTAGTGACTGCATTGTAAGTTATAGATCCATGTCATGTCTGTGTCTTACTTTGAGGCTGGTCCAGGATCAGGACTGAAGGTCGGAGGTTCTCCTTTAGAGCGGTCGCTCTTACAGGACATGCTGCTGAATCCAGTCTGAGAACTGACCACAGAACAGTTATGAAAAGACATGCCCCGGATTCTCTTTTCAAACCCACTGTCTGAATCAGTCTGTCCAAAATCTGTCCAAAAGTCTGTCCAAAGTCTGTCCAAAATCTGTCCAAAGTCTGTCCATAATCTGTCCAAAGTCTGTCCAAAGTCTGTCCAAAGTCTGTCCAAAGTCTACTCCAAAGTCTGTCCAAAGTCTGTTCAAAGTCTGTTCAAAATCTGTTCAAAGTCTGTCCAAAGTCTGTTCAAAGTCCGTTCAAAGTCTACTCCAAAATCTGCTCCAAACTCTGCCCAAGGTCTGCCCTGAAGTGTACCCCAAAGTCTGTTCATGGTCTGTTCATGGTCTGTTCATGGTCTGTCCAAAGTCTGTTCAAAGTCTGTCCAAAGTCTGTTCAAAGTCTAGGACACACCTGTTGGCTGTGAGTGTAAGTCCACGCCTCTCGGGCCAGAATGCTTTACTATACATTGCATTAGTGACTGCATTGTAAGTTATAGATCCATGTCATGTCTGTGTCTTACTTTGAGGCTGGTCCAGGATCAGGACTGAAGGTCGGAGGTTCTCCTTTAGAGTGGTCACTCTTACAGGACATGCTGCTGAATCCAGTCTGAGAACTGATCAAGGAACAGTTATGAAAAGACATGCCCCAGATTCTCTTTTCAAACCCACTGCCTGAATCAGAGTCTGCCCCAAAGTCTGTCCAAAGTCTGTTCAAAGTCTGTCCAAAGTCTGTCCAAAGTCTGTCCAAAGTCTGTTCAAAGTCTGTCCAAAGTCTGTCCAAAGTCTGTTCAAAGTCCATTCAAAGTCTACTCCAAAATCTGCTCCAAACTCTGCCCAAGGTCTGCCCTGAAGTGTACCCCAAAGTTTGTTCGTGGTCTGTTCATGGTCTGTTCATGGTCTGTTCATGGTCTGTTCATGGTCTGTTCATGGTCTGTCCAAAGTCTGTCCAAAGTCTGTCCAAAGTCTGTCCAAAGTCTGTCCAAAGTCTGTCCAAAGTCTGTCCAAAGTCTGTCCAATGTCTACTCCAAAATCTGCTCCAAACTCTGCCCCAAAGTCTGCTCCAAAGTCTGTTCAAAGTCTGTTCAAAGTCTGTCCAAAGTCTAGGACCCACCTGTTGGCTGTGAGTGTAAGTCCACGCCTCTCGGGCCAGAATGCTTTACTATACATTGCATTAGTGACTGCATTGTAAGTTATAGATCCATGTCATGTCTGTGTCTTACTTTGAGGCTGGTCCAGGATCAGGACTGAAGGTCGGAGGTTCTCCTTTAGAGTGGTCGCTCTTACAGGACACCGCGCTCCCTCCAGAGCCCTGAGGACACAGAGGGGACACACATGGGACACAGAGAGGACACAGAGGGGACACAGACAGGACACAGAGGGGACACACATGGGACACAGAGAGGACACAGAGGGGACACAGACAGGACACAGAGGGGACACACACGGGACACAGAGAGGACACAGAGAGGACACAGAGAGGACACAGAGAGGACACAGAGGGGACACAGAGGGGACACACACCGGCCACAGAGGGGACAAACACGGGACACAGAGGGAACACAGAGAGGACACACACGGGACACACACGGGACACAGAGAGGACACAGAGGGGACACAGAGAGGACACACACGGGACACAGAGGGGACACACACCGGCCACAGAGGGGACAAACACGGGACACAGGGGGAACACACACGGGACACAGAGGGGACACACACGGGACACAGAGGGGACACACACCGGCCACAGAGGGGACAAACACGGGACACAGGGGGAACACACACGGGACACAGAGAGGACACACACGGGACACACACGGGACACAGAGAGGACACAGAGGGGACACAGAGAGGACACACACGGGACACAGAGGGGACACAGAGAGGACACAGAGGGGACACAGAAAGGACACAGAGGGGACACACACGGGACATAGAGGGGACACAGAGGGGACACACACGGGACACAGGGGGAACACACACAGGACACAGAGGGGACATACACCGGACACAGAGGGGACACACACGGGACACAGAGAGGACACACACGGGACACAGAGGGGACACACACGGGACACAGGGGGAACACACACGGGACACAGGGGGAACACACACGGGACACAGAGGGGACACACACCGGACACAGAAGGGACACAGAGAGGACACAGAGGGGACACACACGGGACACAGAGGGGACACACATGGGTCACAGACGGGACACAGAGAGGACACAGAGGGGACACAGAGGGGACACACATGGGTCACAGAGAGGACACACACGGGACACAGAGAGGACACACACCGGCCACAGAAGGGACACAGAGAGGACACAGAGGGGACACACACGGGACACAGAGGGGACACAGAGGGGACACACATGGGTCACAGACGGGACACACACAAGACACAGAGGGGACACACATGGGACACACACGGGACACAGAGAGGATACAGAGGGGACACAGAGAGGACACAGAGGGGACACACACAGGACACAGAGAGGACACACACGGGACATAGAGAGGACACAGAGGGGACACACACGGGACACAGAGAGGACACACACGGGACACAGAGGGGACACAGAGAGGACACACACGGGACACAGAGAGGACACAGAGGGGACACACAGAGGACACACTGGTTTCACTCAGGATTCACACAGATGGACGTCCGTTTTGCGGTGGTGCTTTACCTGATCTGAGCTCTGTCCTTGGTCCCTGTTTCTCTCCATCGTTCAGTGTCTCCTGGTGACGACACAAAGAGCCTGGACCTCACGAGGCCCGAGAGCAGCGCAGGGCGGGGTTCATGACAGCAGTGTCGGGGTCACTTCTCGTCTGCAGAATGTGCGTCTCATGTGAAGCGACTACATTTTTCTTTTCCAGTCCCACCTCAAGTCTTGACTGATGATTCCAAACAATATTATTCAAAAACAAACACACACACACACATACACACAATAAGACTTGATGCGCCACTGACTACAGCTGAGAAAGTTTAGTTTCACTTTCGTCTTTCATTAAAAGTGTAAATCCGCAGACTCTGTTGTACTCTTCCAGCATTTACTCTCAGTCTGTCTCTAAAATCGACATTTATGACATGAAAACAAAGCCCTTAAATGATAAATCCACTGTTACCTGACGATGAGCTCCTTCTGCCGCTCTTGTTACTAAAGTGCGTCCCGTTTCCTGTAAAAGCAGGAGTCACGTGGTCACGTACCTGCGCTCCTCAAATCAAACTCTTCTATTTTGTTATATTTTCTTTTCAAAATAAACTCTCGCGTTTGGCTCCAGCGAAAACATTTCCCAAACCTCAGCTGTTTTTAATAAGTGTTCATTTAATCTGTGACGATCAACCAATCACAGCACGCGCGGTCCACGAGCTGACGCTGGACGCAGAAGCACGTACACGGCACGAATTCTTTTGTTATTCTAAAGCAGTGATTCCCAACCAGGGGTACGGGGACTCCAAGGGGTACGTGAGGGATCACCAGGGGCACGTGGAATGGTTTCAGGTTTTAAAAGAAGATGAAATGTACTTTTATCTGAATAAAAAATGTAATTAGTTCTAAATTTAGCAACTTTTTGGAGAATCCTGGACCACAAGTATAATTAAACTAAAAATTGTAAAGAAAGAATTGATTATATTCGACTACTAAACACATTTATTTGCCCGAAACTCAAGTGAAGGGGCACTCTGAGCGTGAAACAAAGCTTCGAGGTACTCAAGACAAAAAAGGTTGGGAACCACTGGACTAAAGTATTTATGCCTTCAGTCTTAAAACTGAAATGACCTTGCAACTTGATTTTGGTTTGCTTGTTTTATCTTCTTTTTGTACTTATTGTCTGCATAACAGCGAACTGTAAATGAAAACAAAGCGCAAGTGCACCATCTAGTGGTCACTCCCTTACATCTACCCCTTGTTTAAAGTGCGTGTGACAGGTTTTTATTATTTTCTAGTTTTGACTTTATTTGGTGGAATAAAACCTGTTGTAAATATAAATGATAGTTTTACACAAATCAGGTGTCAGTTTGTGAAGAAAAGTTGAAAAATATGTTGAAATTTACAGGAAGTAGAGCAGAGTTCCAAAACACGATGACATCACAGTAGGGAGACTCACCAGGGACAATTTACAATCAGGAAACAGATTTTTCTGATCCTTCAAACATTAATTAATCAAAATAAAGGCGTTCCTATATGTTTTTATTTGTCAAACAATCATTTCTGTGACATTAGAGGAGTTTTGACCTAGTGTACAACATGGTTTCTAGGCAACAGTTACAGAATTTCCTAGTGTGATGTCATGATTTACAACCAGGAAGTAAAAATTTAAACCTAAAAAACTGCCAAACTGGGATAAAAATGGTTTTATTTTTAGCAGAATCTTGAATATAATTATCTTAACTGTGTTTTAGTAAAATGAGTACTTCAACCTGTCAGAGGCCCTTTAATTGATGGTGTCCCAGACATCGGACACACCCCAACCTAGAAACAATACCACCATCTGCATCAAACAAACAAACAAAAAACTATAAACCTAAATGTTTGTGGCTATGTACGTCCAGAAACTCTTCTAGCTTTTGCCAAATCTCCCTGCCTCTCTCTATCATTCTTTGGTCACTGTCAGTCATAGTCACTTGTGTCTCATATGAAAGTCTCTTGGGGGGCGTCGTTCTCTTTTCGGGTTTCTCTGCGAAGTATTGGGCACCTGTAAATTGACAGAGAGATCATGGCCCACCTCTTCCTCCCGCAGCTCAGCCACCACTTCTGCCTCATCTGCACTCAACTGATCTGGCTGAGTAGTGCTCTCGGGATTGAAACCATCAGCTGGATCCTCCACATCATTCTCTTCCATCATGTCAGTGTCCTGTTGCTCATTTCCACTTTCTGTTCCATACTCGCACCCCTCAGCAGTTTCCGTTAGTCTGTTCGTTGGCTCCACGGGAAGGAACATACATTGTGTGAGGAGGTTACGATGGACCACTCGCTCTGATCCCCCATCCTCTCGCCTGATCACATATACTGGCACGTTCAGTTGCTTTTTAACCACAATGTAGGGACGTGACTCCCACCTGTCGCCCAATTTCTGGCGGCCCTCGACATGACAGATTTTGACCAGCACCCGGTCTCCTGGGCTGAACATGTGACCCTTAGTTCTTTTGTTATAATGCTTTTTCTGCAGCTGTTTGGCCTGGTGAGAGGAATGATTGGCCTGGGCATAGGCTTCGGACAGGGCTGTGTGGAGAGTTTGGACATATTCAGAGTATTCCTCAGGCTTGTTTGAGGTGGAGAACCCAAAAAACAGATCAACAGGAAGCCGGGGTGTCGGCCAAACATGAGATAGTAAGGTGTATAGCCAGTGGAGTCGTGCTGTGAACAGTTATAGGCATGGGTCATAGCGTCAACATGTTCGTGCCAGCCATAGACATAAAAATAGTGGACAGACGGTTGTGGCTCCGCCCCATTCATGATAATGCGGCTCAGTCATGGAGAATTCAAAATGGCCGCGGGTTAGCCCCCACCACTCCCCCCTCGGTGGGGAGGCGTGGAGAGGGCGACTTTGGGGCGGCCTTTTGCTGACGTACTGCCATCGTTGTCTCTATGGTTACTGCCCACTCGTAGGTCTATGGCTGCGCCCTGACATTTCCGGCGTGTAAAGCCCGCCTTCTTCATTAGATATGCATGAACTTTAAAACATCACAGGCTAAACCAGCCTGGTTCAAAAACATTCACCCCCCTCAGCGTCACAGAGCCGTAAGCTAACGTCACAGAGCCGTAAGCTAACGTCACAGAGCCGTAAGCTAACGTCACAGAGCCGTGAGCTAACATCACAGAGCCGTGAGCTAACGTCACAGAGCCGTAAGCTAACGTTTGAGACCAAAGCCGTATTTTGAGCCAGGCTCTAAAGTAGGTTTTGAGACGTCTAACTCCCCATTGACTTGCATTGAATAATTCTACTTCCGCAGCGGCCCCTAGTGGTCAGCAGCAGATTGCAAACATGGCAGCCTACAGTCGGCGGCCCGGTAGCCTCGCCCACTGGTGCCAGCGGATCTTTTGGTGGGGCTCAAGGGTACCAAGCATATTCATTAACGTGCGGTTCAATCTTTCAGTGGTACCGTTGCCCTGTGGGTGGTATGGCGTTGTGTGGGTTTTTGTGATGCCAACACACTTACACAGTTCTTTCACAATGGCACTTTCAAAATTTCTGCCCTGGTCTGCATGGAGCTTGGCGGGGAAGCCAAAACGACAGAAGATGTTTTTCCACAGTGTTCTAGCTACAGTGTTGGCCTTCTGATCTCTGGTGGGGTACACTTGGGCGTAGCGTGAGAAGTGATCTGTGACAATGAGCATGTTTTCAATGCCACCTCTGGATACTCCTTCAGCTGACGTCACATCCGGTGAGTCTATTCTGCGTTTGCGAGGGATCGTTCTCCACACTTTATTGTTAATCCACGAATTATACAAAAACTATCTTACCCTCCTACACATAATTGAAAGTTTAATTGCTCCCTAAACAACCCTAACTAAGCTGCAATGACTTCCTTCTATTCTTTAGCAGCAAAATCACAACTATTAGAGATAAACTAAATGAAATGACTCCCACTATCAGTACCGAGCAAGCCCAGACTGCAAAGCTAGTGTCCCATACAAATCCTTCAGTAATACTAGATGGTTCACTGCTGTTGATCAGGCAGAGATAACTTCAGTCATTATGTCCTCCAAAACATCAACTTGTATTTTAGACCCAATCCCAAGTAGACTCCTCAAAGAAATTCTCCCCCTAATTATAAATCCCATTCTTAATATAATAAATACTTCACTAAAGCGGTTATGTCCCTCAGTCCTTCAAATATGCAGTGATTAAACCACTTTTGAAAAAGCCTAATCTAGACCCCGACATACTGGCAAACTATAGACCTATTTCTAATCTGCCCTTTGTCTCTAAAATCCTTGAAAGAATTGTGATTAAACAGCTTTGTCGCCACCTGCAGGACAATCATTTATTTGAAGTTTTTCAGTCAGGGTTCCGTGCGTACCACAGCACTGAAACTGCACTAGTTAAAGTCACAAATGATCTGTTATTAGCTGCTGATGATGGACAGGTCTCAATCCTGGTTCTGTTGGACCTCAGCGCAGCATTTGACACCATCGACCACAACATTCTACTGCAGAGGTTAGAATGTGATATAGGTGTCAGTGGAACCGCCCTTAGCTGGTTTAAATCCTATCTATCTGATAGGTACCAGTTTGTTAATGTAAACCAGAGATCTTCCCCATGTTCTAAAGTAACCTACGATTGTGCCGCAGGGTTCAGTACTCGGTCCAGTTCTGTTCACTCTTTATATGCTGCCCTTAGGTATGATCATCAGAAAGCATGGCATTAACTTCCACTGCTATGCAGATGACACTCAGCTGTATTTATCAATGAAACCTGATCAGACCCATCAAGTAGACAGACTTAGTGCCTGCGTGAAAGACATAAAAACTTGGATGACTCTTAATTATCTGCTCCTTAACCCTGAAAAAACCGAGGTCATTCTGCTGGGCCCTAAGCACCTGCCAGACTCTTTATCTGACCAGATAGTTTCTCTGGACAATATCACTGTAGCCCCCAGCTCTACTGTAAGAAACCTTGGGGTCCTATTTGACCAAGATCTCTCGTTCAAAGCTCATATAAATCAAGCCTGTAAAACAGCCTACTTTCATCTGCGTAACATCAGCCAAAATTAGAAAAATCCTGCCCAGAGATGATGCCGAAAAACTCATCCATGCATTTGTCACATCCAGATTAGACTATTGTAACGCTCTGCTTACAGCGTGTCCTAAAAGCTCTAGAAGAAGCTTTCAACTGGTTCAAAATGCAGCAGCAAGATTATTAACAGGTACTAGAAGAAGAGATCATATTTCACCAGTGTTAGAGTCTCTTCACTGGCTTCCTGTTGAGTTTAGAATCAAATTTAAAATCCTCCTCCTGACTTATAAAGCTTTAAACAATATGGCCCCATCGACCTCAAAGATGCAATAGTAGCGTACCATCCAAACAGAGCTCTTCGTTCTCAAAATGCTGGACTATTGTTAGTCCCCAGAGTCTCTAAAAGCACAGTAGGAGGTCGAGCATTTAGCTACCAAGCTCCTGTTATGGAACCAGCTCCTGTTCATGTAAAAGAGGCCGACACAGTCTCTACATTTAAGACCAGGCTCAAAACGTTCCTCTTTGAAATAGCTTATGGTCAGGCCAGTTAGGAACAGAAATAAAAACCTACAGTTTTAGCTACGCTGCCCTTGGAGCAATTCTGCTGGAGAAGTATGGAGCTTGAACACTATCCTCTGGTTCTTCTACTTTACCATCAACAATATTTAATATTACTTCAACTGTAGTCTGTTCATTGCTGTTCACATGTTTCTCTCTTTTTCAGGCACTCCATCTGTCTGGAGGATCGATCTCTTCACTGGAGGATCTATGCTCCACCCGCCTGGACAGCTGGATTAGCCACACCTCGTCTGCCTGGACGAACTCCATCTACTTAGATGAACTGTTCCTCATCTCCTGCTGGAGGATCTCTCTACACTGGTGGACTGCTCCTCGTCCTCCTGGAGGAACTCTTTAAAGCCTCCTCCCTCTTGAGTGGTTCTGGTTCAGTCCAAGTGGATGTCAGTCCTAGTTCATCTGCAGCCTGTCCGTCCGTGGGAGTAGGATCTCTCCTTCACTGTGGTTCTCCTCAGGTTTATACTTTTTCCCATGGGGTTTTTTGTAGTTTTTCCTGAAGGAGGGTCAAAGGACAGGGGCATTCTGGGACAGTTATCTGACCTGCTTTTACCTGTGGCCCATCGAGGCAACTGTTGTTGTGATTTTGGGCATTAGAAAAATAAATTGATTTGATTTGATTTGATTTGATTTTTCTAATGTTAAAAAGTCAATACAAACAAGTTCCATGGGGGCACTGGTGTGAATACTGACCAGAGGAGCTCTTAAGCCTGCAGTGGGAGTCTTTCTCAGGCAGCATCTTTCACATTGCTCACACCAGGCTTTAATCCCCTGGAACATCTTCGGCCAGTAAAAACGCTCTCTAATCATTTGCAAAGTCCTTTCAAAGCCCAAGTGCCCTGAGTCATCATGAAGGGTGGTTTTGACTTTAGAGTGTAGTATCTCAGGCAGTACAAGCTGCTCCACTGTGCCTCTTTGTTGGTCCTTGACTTTGCGGAACAATACTCCATTTTTTATCTCCAACCTTCTCCACTCCTTCAAGAGAAGGCGCCCCTGCTCGCTCAACACAGCTCTCTCACTGCGACCTGGCTTTTGGTTGCGGCTCTTTGAAAATAGGATAGGGCCAATGCCAGAGTCCTCCTTCTGGGCTAAGCGAATTTCGTTAGTGGTCATGGCCGGAAGAGACTCTGTTCCCACATCCAAGTAGAGCTCATTTGCACTTATTTCAGTCTGGGACACAGGGCTTGTATCAAGGGCATTATCAGGGCTGCTGTGGCCCGTGACCTGTTGGGGACAGGACTGCAGGGCTTTGGCCACATCTTTGTTTGACATGCGTGAGAGTGCATCCGCATTAGCATTGTTTCTGCCCCTGCGATACTGGATATCGAAGTTGAAAATGGACAGCTGTGAAACCCAACGCTGGCCTGTTGCGTCGAGCTTTGCTGTGGACATTACGTACTTAAGGGGGTTATTGTCTGTTAGGACGGAAAAGTGGCGCCCATAAAGATGATCATAGAATTTATCAGTCACCGCCCATTTAAGGGCGAGAAACTCCAACTTATGTGCAGGGTACCGGGTCTCGGGTGGCGTTAAACCCCTGCTAGCATACGCTATAACCCTTTCTTGCCCTCCCTGTATCTGTGCTAATACAGCACCCAACCCCCCACCGGACGCATCTGTCTGGAGCACAAAGGGCAAGTTGTAATCTGGGTAACCAAGCACAGGCGCAGTAATCAGTCTATCTTTCAACAGTGAGAAAGCATTCTCACACAAGTCAGTCCATACAAAAGGGCGGGCGGGCTCAGCACTTTTATTTGTACCCCTTTTCTTTTTTCTAGGGTCACCTGACGTAAGGCAGTATAGAGGCGCAGCAATGGAGGAGAAATTCGGGACATACCTCCTATAATACCCCACAAAGCCCAGAAATTGGAGTACCTCCTTTTTGTTTGTAGGTCTCGGCCAGTTTTTGACTTTGCTTATTTTCTCTGGGTCGGTTTTAACCCCTTCTCTTGATACTATATGCCCCAAGTACTGCACCTCTTTTCTCACCAGCTGACACTTGGAGGGTTTCAGTTTTAACCCATGCTGCCTGAGACGATCAAACACAAGCTGGAGCCTCTCCAAATGCTCATCAAAAGTTTTTGAAAAAATTATCAAATCATCAAGATAGATAAGAAGGTGAGTGAAGTTGAGGTCACCAAAGCAGCATGTCATTAGCCTCTGAAAGGTCGAGGGGGCATTTTGCAGACCAAAGGGCATTCTGTTTGCCTCAAACAATCCCATCGATGTGCTGAATGCAGTTTTATGTTTGTCCTGTTCTACAACTTCCACCTGCCAGTAGCCTGATGTAAGGTCCAGAGTGGAGAAGTATTTTGCCTGCCCTAATGCCTCTAGAGCCTCCTCTATTCTCGGTAGGGGAAAGGCGTCTCTCGTGCTGCATGAGTTAAGCTTTCTATAATCGATACACAGCCTCAGTGACCCGTCCTTTTTTGTGACAACTACCACGGGGGAAGCATAGGGGCTTTTACTAGGCTGAATGACCCCTGCTGCCTCCATTTCCATCAATAACTTCCTAACGTCCTGCCATTGTGAAGGAGGAATTTTACGATAGGGCAGCCGGAAGGGTTTTGAGTCAATGAGTGGTATTTCATGTTGCACCGTCTTTGTATGACCATAGTCTGTCGCATGTTGTGAGAATACATCTTTGTTTTTGTTGATGAGCTGCCGGAGGAGAGTGCGTTGTTTCTCATTGTCTGTTGCAGCTTCACTTATGTCCACTACACTCTCAGGGATGATATGGTTTTGACTCACGCTCGTTTGAACTCCATCAGTGGGACACGCACTGTCTGGAAAAGTAACAACATTATCAATAAGAAAGGCATGGGCCAGTGGAGTCTGGGGTCTGATAGTGATGCTACGTTGGGACATGTTCATAACTCTGACTGGGGCATAGCCTTTCTTCACATTGGCCAGGACTTTAGCAACAAGGAGGTCCTGGGGAAGACCTAATGAAGTGTGGCTTTCAAGCAGGGCAGTGTACGTTGGCTTTTGGGGGCCAGTTTTTATTTTGCACCTTAAATCCATTTCCTTCCCGGCAGGAATTCTCAGCTTGCGGCCAACAAATACAGCGGAGCCCACCAGATCACTTGTGTGTTTGGTCTCACATTTTTCAACATCAAGTAAGGCTGTGTACCACTCTGGGTGATTTTCTTTCACTTGATGAAGGAAGTGCTGCCCATAGTTTTCTTTAAGATGGCTTCTGGAGGCCCTGAGCACATTGGTCTCTACTAACAGAGGGACAGATGAGCGGTAGTCTGAATCAGGAACAACAAAGGTAGGCACTGAACTGAATACTTGGCCCAAAACTTTCAACTCTATGTTAATGAAACCACTGTACGGAACAGCTTGACCTGCTGCCACTTCGATGGGTACTGTAGAAGGCTGTGGCTGCTGTTTTCTTAGTACTGGGTGACTAGAGTAAAAGCTATGAGTGATAGTGGTCACTTGTGAGCCAGAATCGATAAGGGCAGTGCACTCTGAACCATTAACAATCACCACTCCCTCATTTCTTGGACCGACTAAAGGCATTTTCTCCCTCTTTTTGACACGTTTTTCTAAAGGGGGACGTTTTGGCGTACCCATGGTGGCCCCTTCAACCATGGGCTCTAAGAGTTTAAAGGCTGAGTGGGTGAAGTGGTGCTGCCAGTAACGTCAGCAGGCTGAGATCGACTGAACTGCCCAGAGCTGCCATCTGGGAGGACGGCCCTGCAGACACGAGCTATGTGTCCCTGTTTACCACACCTGTGACATGTGACACTTGCACTCAAGGGCTTATTTCTCAGCACGGGCTTAACCGCAGATTTGGAGTTGGACATTTTTAACTCTAGTTCAGCCAGTTTAGTCATTTGCTCTTCTTGGTTAAGGGCTAGCCTTTTCACAATCTCTGTTAGTTCGGTCAGCTCTGAAGTTTGCTTGATTTTTCCCCTCCCCCTGTCACTGTTCGGCTCTTCGGAGGTGTGAACTTGGGCATTCAGCTTTCTTTGTTTGTGTGTTGGTTGAAACCTATTACCTTCCCTGGCCAGGTCACGGAGCTCAGCTTGCAGCTCTCTGAAACTCAAAAGTCTGGGTTTGAGTGGGGCAATTCTGGTGTACACATTTTCATCAACAAGTCCCCTTAAAAACTGCCGGGTAAGCTTGCTGTCTCTGTCTGGGAAGGGACGACCATCCTGTTGGCTCTCCTCCACTGTTCATAGCTTCCAAAGCTATAGCAAAGGAACAGGGAGACTCACCAGGTTTTTGGTGGCGCTCATAGAAGTCTGCTAGTGGGTCTAGGGAGGAGTGAGCGTCACTGTATTCTGCTTTTAACTCGTCAAATGCCCGCTCAGGGGTTTGCTCATGGGGGGGGCAGGTTTAACACAAGCTTTGGTGGAAAAGCGGAGGTGAACAGGCAGTTCAACGGCATCAAGGGGGTACTGCATGTCCCTTACCCAATCCTCCACCAATATCTTACTGTCCATGTTACCAGTGAAAACTTGCACGTTCTGTACCTGGTGTGTTTGCATGAAGCCACTGTAAGCAGGACACGAGAGCTTTGGTGCACTGTGGTTCTGGCATGTGTGGAGTGGGAGGGCATTGGCGTGGCCTGGTACATTGGAACAGGCGCGGGCAGGTCTAGTAGAGATGGCGCATGTTAAGTCAGTTGCTAATGTGCACCTGTTATAAATGTGGTACTTAGCAATATCAAGGACACACCTTACAACACCGAAATTGCAACAGGTATTACGCACAATCAACACCCAAAATGCAACATTTAACACTTTTCATTCATACCCCAAAAAAACAAAAAACAAATACAACGCACAGTGACAACTAACTTGTAGTACACCTGGTGGATCCGAACCAAACTTTACCACAGGCAGGGGGCAGTGTTCGTATTATGGCTCAGCTCAACTTAATGGAGCGGGCACACACTCACGTCGCGTCCAACCAGGCTCAGTGTCTGAATAGCTGAAGGCAGCCAATGGATTTGATGCAGGGCGGGCAGCAAGAGGGGCAGGTACAGCTGGTCCCAGGGCAGGCAAGCCGTCCACACGTCTGCAGTCACTCAACACACCACGCAGCAGGACACCATCCTCTCTCTGTAGTCAGCACTTACAGGAGCACCACAATCCGGGTCACGGCACCAAAAGATGTACCCCTCTCGGACTGACCCTGTCTATGTGTGGACCCAGTTGTCTCAGCACCGAGCTTCAGGACTCTGCGTTGTGTCTTAGTGATGTGAAGGTGGCTTGGTGTGGTGCAGACAAAAAGGAGCACAGCAGACAATAAGGCGGGTCTTTTGGATTGTGGAACGTGCGGTCAGAGACACATTTATTTTGATGCTCTCGAATAAAGATGACAGGTGTTTTATAAGTTGCTTGGCTCATGGAACCTTAGTAGTAAGAACAGAGAAAAGAGGAACAAATGCGTAATGCGCAGCCTCTTGGCGTTGCCGCTACGGTGGCCGACCTTAGACATGAAAAGGGCCAAAAACACATAACAGCGAACTTTAAATGAAAACAAAGTGCAAGTGCACCATCTAGTGGTCACTCCCTGACAGACATGAACGAGTGAAGCTCCGGATGTAAAGTTTACTGTGAGCCTTCAGTAAAAACAGCAGCTCTTTGACCTCACCAGAGTGACGTCATCATTACTAGTATGTCTTTGATCGTTGTCACAGGTTCACCACCAGCAGGGGGCGCTGTTAGTGTTTCACTGAAACTGTCTGAGAGGAACCTGTGGGAATCAGACCTGCTTTAGACCAGGTTTAGACGTCCGTCCTGGTCCGGTCCTGGTCCTGGTCCTGGTCTGGTCTGGTCCGGTCCTGGTCCTGGTCCTGGTCTGGTCCTGGTCCTGGTCTGGTCCTGGTCCTGGTCCTGGTCCTGGTCCTGGTCCTGGTCCGGTCCGGTCCTGGTCCTGGTCCTGGTCCTGGTCTGGTCTGGTCCTGGTCCTGGTCTGGTCCTGGTCCTGGTCTGGTCCTGGTCTGGTCCTGGTCTGGTCCTGGTCCTGGTCTGGTCCTGGTCCTGGTCTGGTTCTTATCTCTGGGTCGTGTTGATCTCGTACAGAGTTCAGTTTCTCTGAATTCAAACCAAAACAAACACATTTGACTCGTTCATTTTGACCCGGACTCTTTCTTTGTCGCCCGAGTTAGAGGTTCAGACCAGGTCTAAACCGGGTCTAAACCGGGTCTAAACCAGGACTAAACCGGGTCTAAACCGGGTCTAAACCAGGACTAAACCGGGTCTAAACCAGGTCTAGGGTTAGGGTTAGGGTTCTGGGCCCTGCTCCTGACCCGGGGCCTGGTTTAGACCTGGTTTAGACCTGTTTCAGACCTGGTTCTTGTCTCCTCAGCACTTCTGGGCCCTGCTCCTGACCCGGGGCCTGGGTTAGACCTGGTTTAGACCTGTTTCAGACCTGGTTCTTGTCTCCTCAGCACTTCTGGGCCCTGCTCCTGACCCGGGGCCTGGTTTAGACCTGGTTTAGACCTGTTTCAGACCTGGTTCTTGTCTCCTCAGCACTTCTGGGCCCTGCTCCTGACCCGGGGCCTCGTTGGGGTCGGAGAGGCCAGTTACTCGACCATCGCTCCGACGATCATCGCTGACCTTTACGTCAAAGGCAAACGCACAAACATGCTCTCCATCTTCTACTTCGCCATCCCAGTGGGCAGGTGAGTCTGGTCCTGGTCTGGTCCTGGTCCTGGTCCTGGTCCTGGTCTGGTCCTGGTCCTGGTTCAGTCCTGGTCCTGGTCCTGGTCTAGTCCTGGTTCTGGTCCTGGTTCAGTCCTGGTCCTGGTCTGGTCCTGGTTCTATATAGATGATAGATGGATGGATGGATGGATGGATGGATGGATGGATGGATGATGGATGGATGGATGGATGGATGATGATGGATGGATGGATGGATGGATGGATGGATGGATGGATGGATGATGATGGATGGATGATGATGGATGATGATGGATGGATGATGGATGGATGGATGGATGGATGGATGGATGGATGGATGGATGGATGGATGGATGGACGATGGATGGATGGTGGATGAGTGGATGGATGGATGGATGGATGGATGATGGATGGATGGATGGATGGATGGATGATGGATGGATGGATGATGGATGGATGGATGGATGGATGGATGATGATGGATGGATGGATGATGATGGATGGATGGATGATGATGGATGGATGGATGATGATGGATGGATGATGGATGGATGGATGGATGATGATGGATGGATGGTGGATGATGGATGGATGATGGATGGCTTTGAACCTTTGGTCAATGAGCAAAAAATATCAGAAAAAAAGACGTATTATACATTTAATTTTTTGCATAAATTGTGTGTTGAGATGTTTGGAACCACGAATGACGTGTCATAGTGATGAAATAAAAATAAAACTTAAAATCTAGACGGGGTCAAAATGATAACGATAACACGAAGGAAGTGTAAAGAGACTCCTCAACCATAAACCCCACCTACTGAGGAACGACCCCAAGAGCGTTAGTTTACTTTAATCCTTTCTGATCTTAAAATAACTACCATCTACATTTGCCAGAGCACTTATGTTTAAGCAGGTGTTTAAACATTTCTGTTCTTCCTCATGTAGTACCAGTAGGTTCCCCCTGATGGCACTGTGTCATATCCACCAGAGACACTGAAGAGTCCGGGTTGAAGAGGCAGAAGCCCACGAACACTGGCTCCATGAAAGTGGTGTTAAACGTGTGGAGGAGGACTGGATGGCCCAGTGTGACGTCAAAGAACGAGAGCAACTCAGAGTCCAGGAGCACGCCCACACGCCCCGAGGTGAAGGACCGCGAGGAGGGAGCGGGGCGAGAAAGGTCAACCAAGGACTGGGAGTGTCCAGAGGAGGCGCTAGAGGGCACCACCGTTTCAATGTTGTTGTGGCGAACAGAGAAACCCATCAAGGAGATCCTAAGACTCCAGGACCGGTGGTCTATCCCAAACTCGCACTCCCTCCTCTCTCCGCTGCGCTGAATTCCTCCGTAACAAACGGCGATGTCCACCACGCCGCCGTTCCACTGCGCCTCCCAGTAACAGCGGCCAATCAGAGGAGAAGAACTCAGCACCTGAGGCCACTCGAACCTCTGTGGAGAGTGTGGCCAGAGCTGCTCCTCTCGCACTGACCTCACCATCCTTTGATCGTCCGACAGCTGCAGGAACCTGTTCACCGTGTGTGGGTCCAGAGTCACGTGGGCGTAATCTAAAGACACAGGTCAGTGACACAGCGTTCACGTCTGCACAGATTCACATCATGTGTCACTTACACTTCTGCAGACCAGGCCTCAGCATCTGTGGCCCCGCCGGCTTCAGCCTGAAACACAACACTGCAGTGAGGGATCCAGCACGCTCTGTGTGCACTTTCAAGTGAATTTATTTAATATTCATATATTAAGAGCTTAAAGGAGACCGGGGCACAGGTGCTATAACACAGTTGTTTTTAGTCCAAAGTGTTATCCCACTTCTTTGGGCACCTGGCACTAGAGGCTGGCAGGTGCATATGCTCGCAGGGTCCTACTGTACCCTCTCATGATCGGAGCAGTCCATAATTGGATCTTCTCAGGTGAGAGGCGTTGTCTCGGGTGATAGCCAATAGGGAAGACTGTAGAGGGCTATGCACATACTCATAGAACTAAAGTTACAGTAACTGACATTTTCCCTCTGAGTCGTAACTTTGGACTGGGGCCACACTTTGGGAATTTTAGCTGCTGCTTAGACAATGGTTTTTGATGCAAAAGAGAAATAAGTTGGACGAACAAGACAGGGACAGTGTGCTCCAGCACAGATCCTAGACCTGGTTGTGTGTGGAGCTGTGGCTGGTCCCCAAACACATCACCCAGGCAGGCGGGCAGGTGCAGGACGCGCCCTGGTCGATGTTAACTACTTGCATCTTTTGATTACTTAACATAGATTACTTACAGAATGCAGCTACCTGCAATGTCTTGCTTATGTCTTGTTTATTGTGTGTTTTGTTGTGACCGCAACTGTAGTTACAACTGTGTGTCCACATTGTTTATTGTCTATAAATGTAATTGTATATGTTATGTTGTAACGGCAACTGTAGTTTCAACGGTTTGTAAAGCGCTTTGGGTGTCTATTAGGTGGAAAAGCGCTCTATAAATAAAAATTCTTCTTCTTCTTCTTAACCTGCCTGGGGTGTAGAGCATCTGCAGGACATTATACATTTGTCCATCCATCCATCCATCCATCTTCTTCCGCTTATCCGGGGGCCGGGTCGTGGGGGCAGCAGTCTAAGCAGGGACTCCCAGACTTCCTTCACCCCAGACACTTCCTCCAACTCCTCCGGGGGGATCCCGAGGTGTTCCCAGGCCAGCCAAGAGACATAGTCCCTCCAGCGTGTCCTGGGTCTACCCCGGGGCCGCCTCCCGGTGGGACATGCCCAGAACACCTCCCGAGGGAGGCGTCCAGGAGGCATCCGGAAAAGATGCCCGAGCCACCTCAGCTGGCTCCTCTCGACGTGGAGGAGCAGCAGCTCTACTCCGAGCTCCTCCCGTGTGACTGAGCTCCTCACCCTATCTCTAAGGGAGCGCCCAGCCACCCGGCGGAGGAAGCTCATTTCGACCGCTTGTATCCGCGATCTTGTCCTTTCGGTCATTACCCAGAGCTCATGACCATAGGTGAGGGTCGGAACGTAGATTGACCGGTAAATCGAGAGCTTCGTCTTACGGCTCCTGCTCCGGTCATACAGGGACCGGACAGCCCTTAACAAAGAGCCCCGGACCCCATACTCCAGGAGCACTCCCCACAAGGCGCTCCGGGGCACACGGTCGAATGCCTTCTCCAGATCCACAAAGCACATGTGGACTGGTTGGGCAAACTCCCATGAACCCTCAAGCACCCGATGGAGAGTATAGAGCTGGTCCAGTGTTCCACGAACGGGACGAAAACCACAGGCTCCTCCTGAATCCGAGGTTCAACTATCGGTCGGATTCTCCTCTCCATTACCCTGGAATAGACCTTACCGGGGAGGCTGAGGAGTGTGATCCCCCTGTGGTTGGAACACACCCTCCGGTCCCCCTTCTTATACAGAGGGACCACCACCCCGGTCTGTCAGTCCAGAGGTACCGTCCCAGACCGCCATGCGATGTTGCAGAGACGTGTCAGCCAAAACAGTCCCACAACATCCAGAGACTTAAGATACTCAGGACGGATCTCATCCACCCCCAGAGCCACCAAGGAGCTTGCCAACCACCTCAGTGACTTCAGCCAGAGTGATGGACGAGTCCACCTCTAAGATCTCAGCCTCTGCTTCCTCCTCGGAAGACGTGACAGTGGGATTGAGGAGGTCCTCAAAGTATTCCTTCCACCGTCCAACCACATCCCCAGTCGAGGTCAACAGCTCTCCACCCGCACCGTAAACGGTGTTGGTGAAGCACTGCTTCCCCCTCCTGAGGCGTCGGACGGTTTGCCAGAATTTCTTTGAGGCCAACCGATAGTCCTCCTCCATGGCCTCCCCGAACTTCTCCCAATCCCGAGTTTTTGCCTCTGTGACAGCCCGGGCTGCAGTGCGCTTGGCCTGTGGTACCTGTCAGCTGCTTCAGGAGTCCCACAAGCCAACAAGGCCTGATAGGACTCCTCCTTCAGCCTGACGGCATCCCTTACTTCCGGTGTCCACCACCGGGTTCGGGGATTGCCGCCGCGACAGGCACCAGAGACCTTGCGACCACAGCTACGAGCTGCTGCATCGACAATGGAGGTGGAGAACATGGTCCACTTGGACTCTATGTCTCCAGGCTCCCCCGGGATCTGGGAGAAGTTCTCCCGGAGGTGTGAGTTGAAGATCCTGCTGACAGAAGGCTCTGCCAGACGTTCCCAGCAGACCCTCACAATGCGCTTGGGCCTGCCAAGTCTGTCCGGCATTATACATTTGTTTTGCTGTAAATCCACTGTTATTTGACAGACTTTGTCTTGTTTAATTCATACAGTTTTTATATTTATTAAAGGAAAAATATAGTGTATTTTTTGTATTATTATTATCCTTTCAACGTGCCCTTGAGTGCCTTAAATTTTCCATCTCATGTTTAGAAGAAAAAAAAAAAGTTTATTACGGACTTAATGAAAGGGATTCTCTGCTGTCTGAGTTATGCAGCCAGCAGATGACCCCACAATTTAGTTGTTATCACTTTAAGAGACGCTGTGATTAGACTAGTAGTAGCAGTTATCGGCAGAAATGCTCAGAACAAGTTTTTTCATGATTTAAAACAGCAGAAGATTCTTGGATAAGCGACGTCTAAAATCAGAAATAAGTCACTGATTGAGGAAGTTCAGCAGGAAGTGTTTTTGACGCTCAGACGGAGAGGATTTTCTAATGAACATTTGTCCAATTCCAACTGCGTGAATGAAGCTAAATGCAACTCCAGGTGTGGTTTTGATAATGAACGTTATTAGAACAGAGTTAAAGGGGACTGTAGGGGGCAGTGTGTGTCACAGACTGTAGGGGGCAGTGTGTGTCACAGACTGTAGGGGGCAGTGTGTGTCACAGACTGTAGGGGGCAGTGTGTGTCACAGACTGTAGGGGGCAGTGTGTGTCACAGACTGTAGGGGGCAGTGTGTCTCACCTCACAGACTGTAGGGGGCAGTGTGTGTCACAGACTGTAGGGGGCAGTGTGTGTCACAGACTGTAGGGGGCAGTGTGTGTCACAGACTGTAGGGGGCAGTGTGTCTCACAGACTGTAGGGGGCAGTGTGTGTCACAGACTGTAGGGGGCGGTGTGTGTCACAGACTGTAGGGGGCAGTGTGTGTCAGACTGTAGGGGGCGGTGTGTGTCACAGACTGTAGGGGGCGGTGTGTGTCTCAGACTGTAGGGGGCAGTGTGTGTCACAGACTGTAGGGGGCAGTGTGTGTCACAGACTGTAGGGGGCAGTGTGTCTCACAGACTGTAGGGGGCAGTGTGTCTCACCTCACAGACTGTAGGGGGCAGTGTGGCTTGTCCCGTAGAGCGGTCAGGAGCGCTCCTGACGGTCCTGGATGGTTGTAGCTCAGGTCTAACGCTCTCAGATGGGAGTGGGCGGTGCTTAGAGCTGAGGCCAGAGCAGCCCCGCCCCTTTCTGAGACCATACATGCAGACAGCCTAAAGACACACAGTATTACTGGAGCAAGCAAAAAGGACCGGCTGTTTATAATGAACACGTCGCCAGAGGGCGCTCTAGAGCCCTCATGGCAGGCGTCATCAGCTCCCTCCTCGAGCCGAACGGTCCATCTCCTGTCACTAAACAAATGAGTGTGTCAGAAAGTCTTTCCTGTAAATAGTTTTAATTTGTAGTTTAGTAGATGACGGTGGAAATGACGTCACTTCCTCCCTAGTACTTTTCCGTTGTTTTTGGCAAGAAGGCACTTGTCCTCCGCGTGTGGTACCATATGTGTGCCATTGTTAAATTGTATTCTCTTATTTCCATATATGTTTTATAGTGTTTGCTTGTGTTCCTTTTTGTTATCTGAGATTATTTGTTATACTATCAGCCCTTAATTGGCTCTTGTGTAAATAGTTTATGATATGGTGCTTTGTTATTGTATATAGTTTACTTGGCAGTATTGTGTGATGTTCGTTAGCCTAGTGTAGCCTAGATTACCCCGTTTTGTGTCGTTAACTTGTAATCCGTCGTGTCTTCACTATACCGTCATTTCATACTTGTAACTCGACACCAATTAACTCCGAAAAGCCACGCGGTGGCTCTGCCTGTGCAGTGGCGCTACAGATCCTAAAGAGGGCGCCAGAGACCACCATATCATGCCAGAATTCATCCCCCATTGATCCCCTCTGTGTTTTCGTGAAACTTCTGTTTGTTTATAGCCTATTATCCCTTTATTATGTTCATAGTAATATACCTCTATATTCATTATTAACATTGTATTATGTTTCCTTATTGTTGCAGACCACACATGACCCTCCACACCTGCCCCTCCATTCACCTGTAACCACCCTGTAACCTCAATATCCACAATAAAGTTCTCCTGGTGCCCACTCTCTGACCGGAGTCCCTCTCTACAGTAACTATCAAATCAGCAAACCCCAGAGTGTCCCACTCTATCACAGAGTGTGTGGTGGGAACTAACCATCATTTTGCTAATCGATTAGTCTAGCAATTATTCTCTTGATTAATTGATTCGTTCTTTTAGAACGCAAAAGTCACGTGATGATTTTTTTTTACTAAATTTGACCAGATGAAGCTGAAGTGAAGCAGTTTTCAGCCCAATGCGTCTAGACTTGAAAACAACTCTTGGGGTGTTTTAAATCAGAGTTTTATCTGTGGACACAACGACAGACAGATCCAGGCTGTGATAGAAGAGGAAAAGAAATGGTTTTAAAAGCAGGTTATTAGAGTTTAGTGAGAAGAGAGTTTTTACGCGCATAGAAGGTTCCTCTCGTGCTTCTCCTCAAAGTTTACAACATGATTCTGTCGGTCACAGAGCAGAGAGGGGTCTCTACTGTGCAAAAAGCATGTATTTTCAGACGCTGCATCGCGTTCCAATCCAAAGTTGAACGTCACAGATCTGTGCCCGGTGTATACGCACTCTTAGAAAAGAATGGAGGCACCTGCTTTGAGCGCTTGTGTTTCTGTGACTGCAGAGCGTCCCGGTGTGCGCTGGCCTTTACACTAAAGAAAGGGCTGGTTCACAGTTACTTGGTTCCTCTTTAGATACAACTGAAAAGGTCCAGAAAGTACTGGTACCAAAAAATACCTAACTTTCAGTTTTGACTTTAAATGTCTGTCAAACAAGTGTTTTCAGGTGGATGTAAATTGCAGCCTCAGAGCTGTTCGTGTGTGAGCTGTCCTGTGTTTTTGCACATGCAAAACTATAGTAACACATGAGGCCAGTTTGTTTGGCTCATGCAAAACATGAGTAAAGCTGTTTGAGCCATTGGTTTGTGCTGCAGTGGAGACTTGTTGCGCTTGCATCACTTTTAAAGTTGTCTATTTTTTGCCTCATTGAGGCTTTTCAAACCATGGAACCAAAAGTTGTGATGGAAATAGTGTTTTAAAAGTATGTTTTGTATAACACTAGTGATACAGGCCCCAACAAAGGAACCATTCAGGAACCATTACTGAAAACTGGTATCGAGGCCTGGCCCTACACATGTGGACTGAGGGAGGCAGAATGCATCATGGGAGTGTCTCACCTGAGGGTCTCCAGCCTGCAGGGGGCGCTCTTCAGTCCCTCACACAGCAGCTCCACCCCTGAGTCCTGGAGGTCGTTGTCACTCAGATCCAGGTGTGTGAGCCTGGAGGAGCTGAGGACTGAGGCCAGAGGACCACAGCAGCGAGGGGACAGTCCACAGATGTTCAATCTGAAGGGACAAACATTCACGATCAGTTTATGCAGATAAATGTCACATTTAATAGAAGCGTTTAATGAACTCACAAAGCTGTGTTGGAGTCTTTGACGACAGGCATCAGTCTCAGGAGAACATCTTCTGAAGCATGGTATTTATGAAGATTAAACTTCTCCAGTTTTAACTTTGAGGACATTAAGAGGAAGCACAGAGCTGACCACTGCGCATGAGACATGTCTTCATCAAAGAGACGTCCTTCTCTCATCCTCCTCTGAATCTCCCCCACCAGACTATTGTCGTCCAGCTCGATCAGACAGTAGAGCAGGTTCAGACTTCTGTCTACAGACAGTTCCTCTTCATCCAGTTTCAGTTTGATGTATCTAACTGTTTCCTGATTGGTTTGTGAACTAGGCCATTTCTGAGTCATCAGATCCAGCAGCCGCCACTGATTGGTCGGCAGAGACAGCCCCAGGAGGAATTGCAGGAAGAGGTCCAGGTGTCCATTTGGACTCTGTAAGGCCTGGTCCACAGCAGAGCGGTAGAAGGCTAGACTTTGCGGTTCCTCAGACTCAGGACTGTCAGAGGAGTGTGGTGGTGACAGCAGGTTCTCTCCAGAGCAATGTGGGGGTTCCTCAGACTCAGGACTGTCAGATGAGTGTGGTGGTGACAGCAGGTTCTTCCAAGAGCTGAAGAAGGTCTGATGGACGTGAAGAGCAGCCAGAAACTCCTGCACGCTCAGATGGATGAAGCAGTAGACCTTGTCCTGGTACAGGCCTGGCTCCTCTCTAAAGACCTGTGTGAACACTCCGGAGTACACTGAGGCCGCTTCAGCGTCCAGCCCAAACTCGCTCAGGTCAGACTTGTAGAAGATCAGGTTTCCTTTCTGCAGCTGCTCAAAGGCCAGTTTTGCCAGAGACTTCACCATCTCCCTGGTCTGTAAAGTCCGGCGAAAGTACGCCCCTGGTCGCTGGTGATAGTTCATGTAATTGATGTTCTGGACTTTGGTCTGCACCACCAGGAAGTGGACGTACATCTGTGTGAGGGTCCGGGGCAGCTCTGGTCTCTCTGTTTGTTCCAGAAGCTTCTGTATAACTGTGGAGAGGATCCAGCAGAAGACTGGGAGGTGGCACATGATGTGGAGGCTGCGGACGCTCTTGATGTGGGAGATGATTGTGTCGGCCTCATCTCTGAACCTCTTCCTGAAGTACTGCTCCTTCTGCGGGTCGGTGAACCCTCGCACCTCTGTCACCATGGAGACGCACTCGGCAGGGATCTGATTGGCCGCCGCGGGGCGCGTGGTTATCCAGAGGCGAGCAGAGGGAAGCAGGCTCCCCCTGATGAGGTTCACCAGCAGCACGTCCACTGAGGCGGGCTCTGTGGGGTCAGTCAGGACCCGGGTTTGTCTGAAGTCCAGAGGAAGTCTGCACTCGTCCAGACCGTCCAGGATGAAGAGCACCTGGAGCTGGTGGAAGCTGCAGAGACCTTTGGATGGACTGAAGAAGTGGTGCAGCAGCTGCTCCAGGCTGAACTGTGTGTCTCTGAGCACATTGAGCTCTCTGAACATTAACGGGAACAGCAGCTGGAGCTCCTGGTGGGCCCGGCCTTCAGCCCAGTCCAGACTGAACTTCTGAGTAAGCACTGTTTTCCCCACGCCGGCCACGCCCTTCGTCAGCACCGCTCTGATTGACTCTGGTGGATGTGGGCGGGGCTTAAACACGTCTTCACAGGTGATGGTTTTCTCTGGAGCGGCCTCTCTCCTGGACGCGCTCTCCAGATGTCTGACCTCGTGCTCCAGGTTGACCTCTGAGGCCCCGCCCTCTGTGATGTAGAGCTCTGTGTAGATCTGGGTCAGGGGGGCGGAGTCTCCCGCTTTAGCCACGCCCTCAAACACACGGCTGAACCTCTGCTGCAGATCAGACTTTAGTTTATCTCTGCAAACTCCAACCCTGCACCCTGAGAGAAGACAGAGCAGGATATGTTAAGAGTTTATTTCTATATGTTTTAGAATCACATTCTTCAGAGTTCTTCTTACTGTCCTCCAGGCACTGGGCCAGCTGCTCCTGGTCCATCCTCTTCAGGAAGTCCAGGGTGATGTTCAGAACCTCTGCGCTCGGCTCCTCCTCCTCACTCTCGGAGCCTTCTGGGTAATCTGAGGCCAGGAGCCTGTGGAGCCTCTGCAGCTGCTGTTGGACAAACCTCAGGACGTCCTGCTCCAGACGCTGGGACAGAAGCACAGAGTCAAACCCAGAGACAGAGCTACAGAGTTACGTTGTAGATAAAGGATTACGGTCGGAGACTTCTGTCCGTCAGTTTGTAGATAAATCGTAGCGACGTGGGGCCGCCCTCATGTGGGCCCACCACCTGTGGGAGGATCCATAAGGGACCGGTGCGAAGAGATCCGGGTGGCGGTTGAAGGCAGGGGCCTCGACGACCGGATCTCCGGACGCAGAAACTAGCTCTGCGGACATGGAATGTCACCTCGCTGGGGGGGAAGGAGCCTGAGCTCGTGCGGGAGGTCAAGCGCTTCCGACTGGATATAGTCGGCCTCACCTCCAGCACAGCCTGGGCTCTGGAACCCGTCTCCTCCAGAGGGGCTGGAGGCTCCATTTCTCTGCCCGCGGGGAGAGTCGGCGGGCTGGTGTGGGCTCATAGCCCCACAGCTCAGCCGTCACGTGTTGGAGTTCCGGTGAGAGGGTCGCGTCCCTCCGCCTTCGGGTGGGGGACTCTGGTGCCTGTCGCGGCGGCAATCCCCGAACCCGGTGGTGGACACCGGAAGTAAGGGATGCCGTCAGGCTGAAGAAGGAGTCCTATCAGGCCTTGTTAGCTTGTGGGACTCCTGAAGCAGCTGACAGGTACCACAGGCCAAGCGTACTGCAGCCCGTGCTGTCACAGAGGCAAAAACTCGGGATTGGGAGAAGTTCGGGGAGGTCATGGAGGAAGACTATCGGTCGGCCTCAAAGAAATTCTGGCAAACCGTCCGACGCCTCAGGAGGGGGAAGCAGTGCTTCACCAACACCGTTTACGGTGCGGGTGGAGAGCTGTTGACCTCGACTGGGGATGTGGTTGGACGGTGGAAGGAATACTTTGAGGATCTCCTCAATCCCACTGTCACGTCTTCCGAGGAGGAAGCAGAGGCTGAGATCTTAGAGGTGGACTCGTCCATCACCCTGGCCGAAGTCACTGAGGTGGTTGGCAAGCTCCTTGGTGGCTCTGGGGGTGGATGAGATCCATCCTGAGTATCTTAAGTCTCTGGATGTTGTGGGACTGTTTTGGCTGACACATCTCACAACATCGCGTGGCGGTCTGGGACGGTACCTCTGGACTGGCAGACCGGGGTGGTGGTCCCTCTGTATAAGAAGGGGGACCGGAGGGTGTGTTCCAACCACAGGGGGATCACACTCCTCAGCCTCCCCGGTAAGGTTTATTCCAGGGTAATGGAGAGGAGAATCCAACCGATAGTCGAACCTCGGATTCAGGAGGAGCCTGTGGTTTTCGTCCCGTTCGTGGAACACTGGACCAGCTCTATACTCTCCATCGGGTGCTCGAGGGTTCATGGGAGTTTGCCCAACCAGTCCACATGTGCTTTGTGGATCTGGAGAAGGCATTCGACCGTGTGCCCCGGGGCGCCTTGTGAGGGATGCTCCGGGAGTATGGGGTCCGGGGCCCTTTGCTAAGGGCTGTCCGGTCCCTGTACGACCGGAGCAGGAGCTGTGCTGCCGGCAGTAAGTCCTGTTCCCAGTGCATGTTGGACTCCGCCAGGGCTGCCCTTTGTCACCGGTT
>CM033631.1:1402788-1445288 GCA_019453435.1 Rhinogobius similis | reverse complement strand
AGGGCGTATGAAAGGTTGTCATGAGTTTCTAATTTTGTCTTTGTTTGGTGCATTAATACTTGTTATAAATGAAAATGATAGTTTTACACCAATCAAGCAGCCGTTTGTGGAGAAAAGTTCTGCATAAAGTTACAGGAAGTAAACAAATAAATGACATCACACTGTGGGAGACAAGTGTGATTAAACCTGTCATAGGCCCTTTAAGGAAGGAAAGGGAAAGGAAGAGAAAAAACAAGGTTACTCTTGGTAGTTTGTCCCTTCATTAAAGCGTTGCTGAGGACGTGACTAGGATTTGATTGGCGCTGATGCAACTGAACCCAGAATGTACAGCGACTACATTTTCTTTTCTAGTCGTTCCTCAAGTCTTGATTTATGAGTCCAAACATTATTCAAAGATTTATAGACTTCATGTCACTGACTACAGCTGGGAAAGTTTAGTTTCACTTTTGTCTTTTATTAAAAGTGTAAATCCGCAGACTCTGTTGTACTCTTCCAGCATTTACTCTCAGTCTATTTATGCCATGAAAACAAAGCCCTTAAATGATAAATACCTGTCGATGAGCTGCTGCTGCCGCTCCTGGTCTAAAGTGCGTCTGTTTCCTGTAAAGGCGGGAGTCACGCGCTCACGCAGACGTTCAACGCTTCTGGAGTCAGCTCCAGGTGGAAATTAAACTCTTTTATTTTGTGCCATTATATTCACTGGCAAAATGATTTATACTTCTCCGTCAAACCTACGCGGAAGCCCCTCCTCCCACACACGGTGGCCAATCAGAGCGCGGGGGGCTCTTCCGGACCGTGCACGTGCTGTGTTCGTGCAAAAGTCACTTCACGTCGAAGTGCCGTGGAGGCGAGGGCTGTGATTGGTTGATCCACACAAACTTTGTGGTGAACTTATTACTGTGCAGTTAAGGTCAGGCATCGGGGGGAAGTGGCTGGGGTTAGGGCCAGGTTTGAGACAGCCAATCAGCAAACACTTCAGCCAATCAGCAAACACTTCAGCCAATCAGCAAACACTTCAGCCAATCAGCAAACACTTCAGCCAATCAGCAAACACTTCAGCCAATCAGCAAACACTTCAGCCAATCAGCAAACACTTCAGCCAATCAGCAAACACTTTAACGGTTGGCTGCGTGAGCGTCAGGGGCGTGGGCGTCGGGGGCGTGTGCGTCGGGGGCGCGGGCGTCGGGGGCGTGTGCGTCAGGGGTTTGATGTAGAAGCGTCAGGGGCGTGGGCGTCGGGGGCGTGGGCGTCGGGGGCGCGGGCGTCAGGGGCGCGGGCGTCAGGGGCGCGAGCGTCAGGGGTTTGATGTAGAAGCGTCAGGGGCGTGAGCGTCAGGGGCGTGAGCGTCAGGGGCGCGTGCGTCAGGGGTTTGATGTAGAAGCGTCAGGGGCGTGAGCGTCAGGGGCGTGAGCGTCGGGGGCATGGGCGTCGGGGGCGTGTGCGTCGGGGGCGTGAGCGTCAGGGGCGCGAGCGTCAGGGGCGTGTGTGTCAGGGGCGTGAGCGTCAGGGGTTTGATGTAGGAGCGTCAGTCACTTCCAGAGAACCAAAGGGTGTGACGATGCACTGACAGTTGGACGGCGCTTGTGCCTCCCGTGGGTCAGAGCTCGATGCTGCTGAAGTGAAATGCAACAAAAGAGACATGAACGAGTGAAGCTCCGGATGTAAAGTTTACTGTGAGCCTTCAGCTCTTTGACCTCACCAGAGTGACGTCATCATTACAATAAATCAGTGTTTCTTTGATCGTTGTCAGACTTTGTTCCATTGGGGCTTGTGCTGTAATCAGTCACTTCTTTCTCGACACTGATTGATTGTATTTAAGTTATTTTATACAGACTTACGCCCCCGAGCGTGTTTATCTTTATTATCTTTTTTGTTTTGTTTTAATTGTTGTCCTCTACGAGTCTTTGTAAGCGTTTGTTAAAAAAAAAAAAAAAAAACACCAGCAGGTGGCGCTGTTAGTGTTTCACTGAAACTGTCTGAGACTTTGAATCAGACCTGCTTTAGTCCAGGTTTAGACCTGGTCCTGGTCCTGGTCTGGTCCTGGTCTGGTCCTGGTCTGGTCCTGGTCTGGTCCTGGTCTGGTCTGGTCTGGTCCTGGTCCTGGTCTGGTCCTGGTCCTGGTCTGGTCCTGGTCTAGTCCTGGTCTGGTCTGGTCTGGTCCTGGTCCTGGTCTGGTCCTGGTCTGGTCCTGGTCTGGTCCTGGTCCTGGTCTGGTCCTGGTCCTGGTCTGGTCCTGGTCCTGGTCCTGGTCCTGGTCCTGGTCTGGTCTTGTCCTGGTCCTGGTCTGGTCCTGGTCTGGTCCTGGTCTGGTCCTGGTCTGGTCCTGGTCTGGTCCTGGTCTGGTCCTGGTCCTGGTCCTGGTCTGGTCCTGGTCCTGGTCCTGGTCTGGTTCTTATCTCTGGGTCGTGTTGATCTCGTACAGAGTTCAGTTTCTCTGAATTCAAACCAAAACAAACACATTTGACTCGTTCATTTTGACTCGGACTCTTTCTTTGTCGCCCGAGTTAGAGGTTCAGACCAGGTCTAAACCAGGTCTAAACCGGGTCTAAACCGGGTCTAAACCGGGTCTAAACCGGGTCTAAACCGGGTCTAAACCGGGTCTAAACCAGGTCTAAACCCGTCTAAACCAGGTCTAAACCGGGTCTAAACCAGGTCTGAACCGGGTCTAAACCGGGTCTAAACCGGGTCTAAACCAGGTCTGAATCGGGTCTATGACCCGTTTAAAGTACACACATGTTCAGGAAAAAATGAGACGGAATTAGAATTTTTAGGACAATTTTCAGTCAGATCTAGTTTAAACTAATAATAATCCAAATCCTCTCTGAACATTTTTATAACTAATATGTTACAAAATGAAACAAGAAATTTAAACCTGGTTCTGTCCATTTTTCAGATTTAAATGTCACAAAGATGTGGATTTTTGGCCTCTTCTTTTTTTGAAAACATGACATGATGAAAAACATACAATACATTTTTTTTACATTTATGTGAGTGAACGACAGCAGGAGTTAGGGTTAGGGTTAGGGTTAGACTTGGACTTTACTTGACTTGGATTTGACTTGAATAAAGAAAATTATTGATGAAAATCTGTAATAATCTGTTGTTTTTTGACATTTTGATGTAAAAACGCTGCTGTCTTTGTTATAAAAAAAAAGCCTTTTGACTGTTTTAGTCTTTGTTTTCGGTTCTTTATGGTCCAGTTAACAATGATCAGTTATTATTATCGATTAGTCACGATTAGTTGATTGATCGTTGCAGCTCTTTTTGGCCCTGATGTTTTCTTTGTTTTGTTGAAATGCTCTCTTAATTTTTCCAGTGTTTTGTGTCTAATGCCATACTGTGGAACATTCCAGACGATGGTGGACTTGATTTGGACCTGATTTGGACTTGACTTGAACCTGATTTGGACTTGAATTGGACCTGACTTGGACTTGACTTGGACCTGACTTGGACTTGACTTGGACCTGATTTGAACTTGACTTGGACCTGATTTGGACTCGAATTGGACTTGATTTGGAATTGACTTGCACTTGACTCGGACCTCACTTGGACCTGATTTGAACTTGATTTGGACCTCACTTGGACTTGACTCGAGCCTCACTTGAACCTGATTTGGACTTGATTTGGACCTGATTTAGACTTGACTTGGACTTGGACTTGACTTGGACCTGATTTGGACTTGACTTGGACTTGACTTGGACCTGATTTGGACCTGATTTGGACTTGACTTGGACTTGATTTGGACTTGACTTGGACCTGATTTGGACTTGACTTGGACTTGACTTGGACCTGATTTGGACTTGACTTGGACTTGACTTGGACTTGATTTGGACTTGACTTGGACCTGATTTGGACCTGATTTGGACTTGACTTGGACTTGACTTGGACCTGATTTGGACTTGACTTGCACTTGACTCGGACCTCACTTGGACCTGATTTGAACTTGATTTGGACCTCACTTGGACTTGACTCGAGCCTCACTTGTACCTGATTTGGACTTGATTTGGACCTGATTTAGACTTGACTTGGACTTGGACTTGACTTGGACCTGATTTGGACTTGACTTGGACTTGACTTGGACCTGATTTGGACTTGACTTGGACCTGATTTGGACTTGACTTGGACCTGATTTGGACTTGACTTGGACCTGATTTGGACTTGACCCTAATTTGGACTTGATTTGGACCTGACTTGGACCTGATTTGGACTTGACTCTGACCTGATTTGGCCCTCACTTGGACCTGATTTGGACTTAACTTGGACCCGATTTAGACTTGACCAACCCTAATTGGACTTAATTTAGACCTAACTTAGACCTAATTTAGACTCCAGACCCTAATTTGGACTTGACTTGGACCTGACTTGGACCTGATTTGGACTTGACTTGGACCCGATTTGGACTTGACCCTAATTTGGACTTGATTTGGACTTGACTTGGACCTGATTTGGACTTGACCCTAATTTGGACTTGATTTGGACCTGACTTGGACCTGATTTGGACTTGACTCTGACCTGATTTGGCCCTCACTTGGACCTGATTTGGACTTGACTTGGACCCGATTTGGACTTGACCCTAATTTGGACTTGATTTGGACCTGACTTGGACCTGATTTGGACTCGACTCTGACCTGATTTGGCCCTCACTTGGACCTGATTTGGACTCGACTCTGACCTCGACTCTGACCTGATTTGGCCCTCACTTGGACCTGATTTGGACTCCAGATGAACAGTGGGAGGTGACGCGGTTCAGACGAGGCGCTGCAGGATCTGTCCGAGGTCTGAGTCTGGCCTCGTTTGCACAAATAAAACCATAAAAACACCTTATCGCCCAAAAAGTGGAGATAAAACCGAGTGGAGCGGAGAATGATTAACAAGCGCTCGACAAACAACAGCCGCCGACGTGTCAGACGTGCCCCGAGGCCGGACCTGGACCTGGACCTGGACTGGGACCTGGGACCTGAGACCTGAGACCTGGGACCACCTGGTGCTTCTCTTTTTTCCTCACAGTTAATGGACTCTCAGTGTTTCATTAAAAGCACCATCTGCAAAAAAAAAAAAAAAAAATTTAAATAGCAGAATATGATCTGTATTTCACTCGACTTGGACCTGATTTGGACTTGACTTGGAACTGATTTGGCCCTCACTTGGACCTGATTTGGCCCTCACTTGGACCTGATTTGGACTTGATTTGGACCTCACTTGGACCTGACTTGGACCTGATTTGGACTTGACTTGGACGTGGACCTGACTTGGACCTGATTTGGACTTAACTTGTACCTGATTTGGACTTGAATTGGACTTGATTTGGACTTGACTTGGACTTGGGCCTGATTTGGCCTTGAATTGGACTTGATTTGGCCCTCACTTGGACCTGATTTGGCCCTCACTTGGACCTGATTTGGACTTGACTTGGACGTGGACCTGACTTGGACCTGATTTGGACTTGACTTGGACCTGATTTGGACTTGACTTGGACGTGGACCTGACTTGGACCTGATTTGGACTTGAATTGTACCTGATTTGGACTTGACTTGGACCTGATTTGGACTTGACTTGGACTTGATTTGGACTTGACTTGGACCTGATTTGGACTTGATTTGGACCTGATTTGGACTTGACTTGGACGTGGACCTGACTTGGACCTGATTTGGACTTGACTTGGACCTGATTTGGACTTGACCTGTACCTGATTTGGACTTGACTTGGACTTGACTTGGACATGACTTGGACCTGATTTGGCCCTCACTTGGACCTGATTTGGACTTGATTTGGACCTCACTTGGACTTGACTTGGACCTGATTTGGACTTGACTCGGACCTCACTTGGACTTGACTTGGACCTGATTTGGACTTGACTTGGACCTGATTTGGACATGACTTGGACGTGGACCTGACTTGGACCTGATTTGGACTTGACTTGTACCTGATTTGGACTTGAATTGGACTTGATTTGGCCCTCACTTGGACCTGATTTGGCCCTCACTTGGACCTGATTTGGACTTGACTTGGACCTGATTTGGACTTGAATTGGACTTGATTTGGCCCTCACTTGGACCTGATTTGGCCCTCACTTGGACCTGATTTGGACTTGACTTGGACCTGATTTGGACTTGACTTGGACTTGACTTGGACCTGATTTGGACTTGACTTGGACTTGATTTGGACTTGACCCTAATTTGGACTTGATTTGGCCCTCACTTGGACCTGATTTGGACTTGATTTGGACCTGATTTGGACATGACTTGGACTTGATTTGGACTTAACTTAGACCTAATTTAGACTTAACTTAGACTCTGACTTGGACCTAATTTAGAACTTGACTTGGACTTGACTTAGACCTGATTTGGACTTGACTTAGACTTGATTTAGACTTGACCCTAATTTAGACTTGATTTGGCCCTCACTTAGACCTAATTTAGACTTAATTTAGACCTAATTTAGACATGACTTAGACTTAATTTAGACTTAACTTAGACCTAATTTGGAATTGACTTAGACTTGACTTAGACCTAATTTAGACTTGACTTGTACCTAATTTAGACTTGAATTGACTTAATTTAGACTTGACTTAGACTTAGACCTGATTTGGCCTTGACTTGTACCTGATTTAGACTTAACTTAGACCTAATTTAGACTTGACTTGGACGTGGACCTGACTTAGACCTGATTTGGACTTGACTTGGACCTGATTTGGACTTGACTTGGACTTGACTTGGACCTGATTTGGACTTGACTTGGACTTGACTTGGACCTGATTTGGACTTGACTTGGACTTGACTTGGACCTGATTTGGACTTGACTTGGACTTGATTTGGACTTGACCCTAATTTGGACTTGATTTGGCCCTCACTTGGACCTGATTTGGACTTGATTTGGACCTGATTTGGACATGACTTGGACTTGATTTGGACTTGACTTGGACCTGATTTGGAATTGACTTGGACTTGACTTGGACCTGATTTGGACTTGACTTGTACCTGATTTGGACTTGAATTGGACTTAATTTGGACTTGACTTGGACTTGGACCTGATTTGGCCTTGACTTGTACCTGATTTGGACTTGACTTGGACCTGATTTGGACTTGACTTGGACGTGGACCTGACTTGGACCTGATTTGGACTTGACTTGTACCTGATTTGGACTTGACTTGGACCTGATTTGGACTTGACTTGGACTTGATTTGGACTTGACTTGGACCTGATTTGGACTTGATTTGGACCTGATTTGGACTTCATTTGGCCCTCACTTGGACCTGATTTGGACTTGATTTGGACCTCACTTGGACTTGACTTGGACCTGATTTGGACTTGACTTGGACCTCACTTGGACTTGACTTGGACCTAATTTGGACTTGACTTGGACCTGATTTGGACATGACTTGGACGTGGACCTGACTTGGACCTGATTTGGACTTGACTTGTACCTGATTTGGACTTGAATTGGACTTCATTTGGACTTGACTTGGACTTGGACTGATTTGGCCTTGAATTGGCCTTGATTTGGACTTGATTTGGCCCTCACTTGGACCTGATTTGGACTTGATTTGGACCTCACTTGGACTTGACTTGGACCTGATTTGGACTTGACTCGGACCTCACTTGGACTTGACTTGGACCTGATTTGGGCTTGACTTGGACGTGGACCTGACTTGGACCTCACTTGGACCTTACTTGGACTTGAATTGGACCTGATTTGGACTTGATTTGGACCTCACTTGGACTTGACTCGGACTTGGACCTGATTTGGACTTGAATTGGACTTGATTTGGACCTGATTTGGACTTGGTCCATTTGAGTCCAAAGAAGAAGCCTCAGTTGAATAAAAGTAGTCACTGTTGTAGAACAGGCCTGTAACCACAGCAGGAGGGTGGGAGGGCACCTGACACACAGCAGGAGGGTGGGAGGGCACCTGACACACAGCAGTGCAGCGGGAGGGCACCTGACACACAGCGGGAGGGTGGGAGGGCACCTGACACACAACAGGAGGGTGGGAGGGCACCTGACACACAGCGGTGGGTGGGAGGGCACCTGACACACAGCAGGAGGGTGGGAGGGCACCTGACACACAGCAGGAGGGTGGAGGGCACCTGACACACAGCAGGAGGGTGGAGGGCACCTGACACACAGCAGGAGGGTGGGAGGGCACCTGACACACAACAGGAGGGTGGGAGGGCACCTGACACACAGCAGTGCAGTGGGAGGGCACCTGACACACAGCAGGAGGGTGGGAGGGCACCTGACACACAACAGGAGGGTGGGAGGGCACCTGACACACAGCAGGAGGGTGGGAGGGCACCTGACACACAGCAGGAGGGTGGAGGGCACCTGACACACAGCAGGAGGGTGGGAGGGCACCTGACACACAGCAGGAGGGTGGGAGGGCACCTGACACACAGCAGGAGGGTGGGAGGGCACCTGACACACAGCAGGAGGGTGGGAGGGCACCTGACACACAGCGGGAGGGTGGGAGGGCACCTGACACACAGCGGGAGGGTGGGAGGGCACCTGACACACAGCAGGAGGGTGGGAGGGCACCTGACACACAGCAGGAGGGTGGGAGGGCACCTGACACACAGCAGGAGGGTGGGAGGGCACCTGACACACAGCAGGAGGGTGGGAGGGCACCTGACACACAGCAGGAGGGTGGGAGGGCACCTGACACACTTCCACGGCAGGATCCAGGTCAGGGCCGTGAGATAAACACATCTGCAGCGTCTGGACTTTAGACTCTTACACTGTCAGTCCTGACCTGGTTTATTTACACACAATAAGTCCTGGTTCAGTCCTGGTTTAGTCCTGGTTCAGACCTGGTTTAGTCCTGGTTTAGTCCTGGTTCAGACCTGGTTTAGTCCTGGTTTGGTCCTGCTTTAGTCCTGGTTTAGTCCTGGTTTAGTCCTGGTTTAGACCTGGTTCGGTCCTGGTTTGGTCCTGGTTTAGTCCTGGTTCAGTCCTGGTTCGGTCCTGGTTCGGTCCTGGTTCAGTCCTGGTTCGGTCCTGGTTTAGTCCTGGTTTAGTCCTGGTTTAGTCCTGGTTTAGTCCTGGTTTAGTCCTGGTTTGGTCCTGGTTTAGTCCTGGTTTGGTCCTGGTTCTTCGATGATGTCGTTTGGACCACGGTCTGGACTCCTCTGACACAGACCGGGTTCTGCTTTTGTCCTGCTGCTGGGACTAAAAGTGGGACTAAAAGTGGGACTAAAACTGGGACTAAAAGTGGGACTAAAAGTGGGACTAAAAGTGGGACTAAAAGTGGGACTAAAGGCTCAAATCCTGGACCAGGACTAAAGGAGCCCGTGTTGGTCTTGTGTCTGAACCAGAACCGGATCTGACTCAAAACCACTTTATTTAAACAAAGACACTGCAGCTGATGCAATCCCCGCTGCACCGGACCAAGACCAGGACCAGGATCTGGACCAGGATCTGGGCGGGACCTGGACCTGGGCAGGACCTGGACCTGGGCGGGACCTGGACCTGGGCAGGACCTGGGTGGGACCTGGACCTGGGTGGGACCTGGACCAGGGCGGGACCTGGACCTGGGCAGGACCTGGGTGGGACCTGGACCTGGGTGGGACCTGGACCAGGGCGGGACCTGGACCTGGGCAGGACCTGGGTGGGACCTGGACCTGGGCAGGACCTGGACCTGGGCGGGACCTGGACCTGGGCGGGACCTGGACCTGGGCGGGACCTGGACCTGGGCGGGACCTGGACCTGGGCGGGACCTGGACCTGGGTGGGACCTGGACCTGGGCGGGACCTGGACCTGGGCAGGACCTGGATCTGGACTCTAGGCAGATGCACGGACACACGGGACTCAGGGGCGGAGCCTGGACTCAGGGGGCGGAGCCTGGACTGAGGAGGCGGGCCGTGAGTCTGAGGCGGCTATAAATGCGCTGCTGCAGCTCCGCACAAACATCTGGTGCGCGTCAGGATCCTGCGGCTGTTGTTACACTTTTTCTTTTTCCGGTGACGTTTCCCAAAGTCGCGTCAAAATGAGTCACGTCGACGTGAAAAACATCAAACCGACCACTTTCGAGGAGCAGTACTTCGACGAGTACGAGTACTACAACCTGTCCGACAAGTACGCGGGTGAGTGCGCGGCCGTCACGTCTGTTTTGTCGCTCTGTTCGCGTGTCCCGTGGGTCGTGTTTTCTCGCTCTGTTCGTGTGTCCCGTGGGTCGTGTTTTCTCGCTCTGTTCGTGTGTCCCGTGGGTCGTGTTTTCTCGCTCTGTTCGCGTGTCCCGTGGGTCGTGTCCCTCTTCACGCGTGTCTTCGTGTTTTCGTGTTTGCAGAAGGTTCGGCTCGTAAAGGCAGGTCCAAGAAGGAGGCGAGCGACAACACGAACCGGCCGAGCCCCGGAGGCCACGAGCGCAAGATCGTGGAGAAACTGATGAACAGCGAGAAGAAGAACAAGGAGTGACCGGAGGTAAATAAAAAAAATGTATATAAATAATAATAATAAAAAAAAAAATAATAATATAAAAATAAAATAAATAAAAAAGTAAAGTTAATAAAAAGCTAAAATAAAAACGTAAAGTAAAAACTAAAATAAATAAAATAAAAAGTAAAGTAAGTAAAAAGTAAAGTTAATAAAAAAAAGCTAAAATAAAAAACGTAAAGTAAAAAAACAACTAAAATAAATAAAATAAAAAAGTAAAGTTAAAAAACTAAAATAAATCAAATTAAAAAAAGTAAATAAAAAATACATAAAATAATAAATAAATAATATATAAAAAAATAAATATATAAAAAAATAATAAATAAAAAAGTAAAGTTAATAAAAAAGCTAAAAATAAAAATCGTAAAATAAAAACTAAAATAAATAAAATAAAAAAGTAAAGTAAGTAAAAAAAAAAGTAAAGTTAATAAAAAAAAGCTAAAATAAAAAACGTAAAGTAAAAAAACAACTAAAATAAATAAAATAAAAAAACAACTAAAATAAATAAAATAAAAAGTAAAGTTAAAAAACTAAAATAAATCAAATTTAAAAAGTAAATATAAAATAATAAATAATATATAAAAAATAAATATATAAAAATAATAAAAATAATAAATAAAAAAGTAAAGTTAATAAAAAAGCTAAAAATAAAAATCGTAAAATAAAAAAGTAAAGTAAAAAACTAAAATAAATCAAATAAAAAGGGAAAGTTAAAAAAAAGTAAAGTTAAATGAAATAAACTAAAAATAAAACAAATCAAAGTGAAGTTGCAGGGTAATTTCAGTTTAAAGACCTAAAGCATAATAAATACATTTAGAATAACAAAATTCTTCGACAAATTCACTTGTTTTTTTGACAGGTGCAGTTAAATAAATGTCTGAAGCAAACTGTATTTAATTTTTCCTCTTACTTTTGCAAATCAATTCGACGTTCACCAATTTAAAGCCGTCGTTTGGTGTTTTTGTTCATGTCTTTCGTTTTAGTGCTTTTCAAATGACTCGGGAGACAAAACCGTATAAACAAAAATGACACGGAAAACATAAAGTGTGTGTTTGATTAAAATACTTGTTCAACTATAAATATTCTTCAGGGAAAAAAAAGAATAAAAATCTCATACACAAGCCTTTGATAATAAAGAATAGACTAGAGTACGAAAAGCATATACATAATAATAAAATAAATAAAACATAATAATACGTTTTAATTGTAATCATAAACTCAACATTGTTTTTTTGTGATCTGTTTTTTAATTCTTTTCAAATTACAGCAAAATATTTAATCGAAAAAGCCGCAATAAAGATAAATGCACCAAAGAAAACAGAAGAAACAGGCGCCGAAAAGTAAAATAAACAGAAAAATAATCAAAAACAAAACCTTTCGGTGCCGGATTCCAGATGGATTTGCGTTTGTTTTCGTCTCGTGGCTGTGTTTGTCTGTTTTTGTCTTTTGTCCTTGTGGCTGCGACAAGAGCAAAGTCCTTGGCCTCGGTTTGTTGTTCTTGAACTCCATCCAACTCCAGATTCCTGTCGATTCCAGTTTTTCTCGACAAAAAACTGCAAACAGACGACGGTTTTACAAATGAAGAACACATTTACAGACTTTAACTCAACAACGGCACGATTTATTTGACTTTTTTTGACACTTTGATTGTCTTTTTTGGGGTCTGACCATAGACTACAGTCTATGGGTCTGACGCTGTTGTGGCCGGTGCAGTGGCGCCCTCCAGTGGCGCCCGGTGAACACTGCGCCAGGTTTTTCTGGGACAAAAACCTCAGAGGATTTTCTCCTTTTGGATCAGAACGAGCCAAATGTGAAACGGAAATGTGTCGTTGAGGTTTGAGTGTAATAGACCACGGAAAGAAGCAGAAAAGAAGCAGAAATATCACTTTATTCTCCTGTTTGGGGGATTATTTCACTGATTTTCAGATCGTTTTAATAGATTTTGTGCCCATGTGCTCCATATTCTAACGATACAGAACTCAGTCGTGAAATAAGTGCCCAATTTAATGAAGTAAAAGTACAGATACAGGAGCCAAAACGACTAATTATTATTTGTTTAGTGATTTATTTGGTACAGAAACGTATTGCATTCATTTGAATAATGTTTTAACGAGAAAAGTTTTTATGACAATAGTTTCTGTTTTTATGAGAAAATAAATCCTGTTTTAACGAGAAAAGTAATTTCTGTTTTAACGAGAAAAGTAATTTCTGTTTTAACGACTAAAGTGAATCCTGTTTTTACGAGAGGTTTCTGTTTTTCCGGGTTAAATAAGTCTGTTTTTATGAGACGACATATGTTTTTATTGAAATCTACGCGATACTATTGGAGACGCTCAAACAGAGGTGGAGCTAAAAGTGTATCAAACTGGATAAATCGTACATTTGAGCCTCGGTAGTAGCATCTAGCCAGCTCCGCCTAAACTTACAGCCCTGAGGAAACACAGTGTTCTGATCATAAAACACTTACTTTTCTCAGTAAAACAGGATTAATTTTAGTCGTTAAAACAGAAACTTTTCTCGTTAAAACAGAAACTTTTCTCGGTAAAACAGAAACTTTTATTATTCAAATGAATGCAATACTTTGCCGTCGTTTGTCCAGGTGTTTCTTGCAGAGGCTGATTTTCCTGTCTCTGGTTGAACTTTTACACTTCAATAACAAAAGACATTAAAACCCATTTGTAACATAAATGGATCACTCAGATGTCACTCTTTCAGACTCCGTACAGTTTGTGTCACAGAAAATAAGAATCTACTGAAGTAAAAGTACTGAAGCCCCAGTTTGAACATTTACTTCTCTTTTTTTGTTTTTTTTTTTTAGATTTTGTTCCAGTTTTCCCACAAAATTACGCCCAAACAGAAAGAAGTAAGAAAAATAAAATAAATAATAATAACAACAATAATAACAATAATAACAATAATAACAATAATAACAATAATAACAATAATAACAATAATAACAATAATATATATAAGAAAATGTACTTCTCGAGTCAGAGGGGACATTTGTGGTTACTATTAAAAAGTGAAATGTGGTGATCTTGATTATTATTATTATTTTATATATTTTTTTAAAATCCAAATCCACTTTATGCAGCACATTTTCTGAACACAGCGGTTTCCAAAGTGCTGCACAGACACAAACAGAAAACGGCAAAACAATCCATTTCTAAATATTTCCAGACCGTTTCTTAAACCAAGTCACAGGGTTTGGACTCGGAGCCAGAAAACCAACTCAAACGTAAAAACACGCTTCTCAATCCAAATATAGTGCAGTAAAAGTACAAAGTGCAGTAAAAGTACAAAGTATCTGCTCCAAACTGAACTGAAAGGTTAAACGAGGGGTTCAGTTCTGCCTGTGTTTGGTGGGAGGGCATCTGTGGTAGATAAGTCATAGTTTTAATGAGTGAAGTTGCAGAGTTTTTGAAGAATAAAAATTTAAAATGACAGAAGTGGAGATGAGTCCCTCTGTGATGTCATCAAAAGGCGACGCACCATCGAAAACACACAGAGTTTAAACCAACGTCAACAAAATAAAGTCTCATCACGGGTTATTTCTGTCGGCTCTGACTGTTGTGTCCTGTGTGGGCCTTGTTTACAGTCTGGTTGCCATGGTAACAGTCGGGCCTTGTTTACGGTCTGGTTGCCATGGTAACAGTCGGGCCTTGTTTACAGTCTGGTTGCCATGGTAACAGTCGGGCCTTGTTTACGGTCTGGTTGCCATGGTAACGGTTGTAGAATCAGCTCTAACTGTGTCGTATTTGTGTCGCGTTCAACAGGAAGTGACATCATGAGCGTTGAACTGTCACATGTTTAACTCTTTGTTTTGAATCCGTTTCTGTTCCAGATCCAGTCGGACGGCTTTCCTGGAATCGATCTTGTTCTTGTTGGTCTTTTTGGCGCCGCGTGACGTTGGAGCGCGCCGGGCTCTGATTGGACGAGGCCCGAGCGCTCGCAGGCTCCTCCCCCTCGGCCGCGAGCTCCGCCTTCGGCCGAGAGCTCGCCTGGTCGTCACGGCGACGGCGGCATGAGGCGGGGCCTGTTCTGTTTGAGGAAGTTTTATGAGTTTTTTAAATAAATGTTTTAAATAAAACAGTTTTGTGTGGGTTTGAGTTTGAAAGTGTGAGCTTTTTACAAAACCAAAGACCAGCTGCACTTTGTCACACGTTTTATTTTTCCATCTAAAATTTAAGGTTAGATTTCATGTTTAAGATTGAATTGTTTTACAGATATTTGTGGAGTCAAAATTAAAAAATTCCCCAACTTCTTTTGACAGTTTTGCTGGTTTAATGTTTAGATGAAGCTTAAACACATTTTATTTGGTGAATATAATATTATAATAATATCTTAAAGGTCCCATATTCTGCTATTTTGCCCTTTACACAGTCTATTCTAAGGGCTTTGTTGATACAATTTCTCGTTGTGTAATATCCATAACATAACAGTTTCCAAAAAACACCCATTTCTTGGACTGGCCCCCCTCCTGCAAAAGCAAACGGCTCACTCTGAGATCTGGACCCCGAACAGAGAGCAGGCTGCTCCCGCCCAACTTCGCGCGCCTCCCCGCCCAACTCGTGAAGCCTAGAGCGGAGATAGTGCGCATGCGCCGTGTGCTCGTAAACAGCGATACACAAACACGGGAATAAACCTTTTATCCGTCCTGACGGTGCGTCGTGCTGAGTCCTACGTCCTGGATCTGACCTGGAGTTTGACGTGCTCCAGGGCCTCAACCACGGACGTGCCGTTTGGTAAATAACAAGCTAACTCTTCTATCTGTCGTATCCATCGTGTAATTACTGTGTAGCATTAGCATTAGCTGTTTTTATTCTGCGGCTGCGCGCTTTCCCGAGGGCGTGGCTTAAACACCGCGTCATCCTGGGGAAGCCGCGTCATCCATGGATGAGCCCCCGTCTGCTGCTCAGCCGAGGGGGACAAAAAAGACAGTTCTCTAGCGAAAGCATGCGGGAATCAATCAAAAAACCACTTTGGGCACAACATACGAGGCCCAAATAGCACTGTAGGAAGGTTAAAACCTCTGAAAAGTCGATTTTGCATGTTATGGGACCTTTAAATGAGTCTTTGTTTCACAGTCAGGGTTCAGGGGCTCAGACTTTAATAAAACTCAGTTTAATTTATTAAGTTTCCTGGACGAGCCACAGGTTAAAACAGTTTGAAAACGACGTAGAAGAGACTCGTCCCACAGGGTCAGTGTCCCAGACACGGACCAGGCCCGGGGCTCGGCCTGTGTTTATTTAGATCCATGTCCTGGGGCCCTTTGTTTGCGCTTAAGGCGTCAGAACCTGTGAAATGGGCGCAGTTCAGGCTTTTTGCGTCAGTGTAAAAAATAAAATAAAGAGAAGCAGAAAATGCTCCTGCGGCTCAGACCTGAGCTTCATTAAAAACACTGGGCCGTGACGCTTGAACCAGGAGCGGCTTTAATGACAGTCAGACTCTGTGGAGACTTTTCCACGGATGAAGCGTCACGAGCCTCGGTTCCTCGCGTGTCCCGCGGCGCGCGCAGCTGTGGAAAAACACGGTCAGATGGAATGTCTTTGTTCCCGCTGCAGTTCTCGCGCGATCTCAGGCCCGCAACACGAACATCCGGGCACCGCGCGCCGCTCTCGCGACAGCACGCGGTCGGACGCGCTCCGCAGAGGCGACGTACCCGGGATGAACGCACGCACTCTGCAGAAAACCCGCGCAAAAACCGCACGAAACCCGCCGTAAAGCGTCCGACGGCGGCGTGACCGCGAACCGGACCGGGACCCGGCGCCACCCGGACCGGACCGGACCGGAGGAGCCGGAGGAGCCGGAGGAGCCATGGACGACGAGCGCATGATCCAGGAGGTGCAGTACCACAGCCTGATCTACGACACCACGCACCCGTTCTACAAAGACAACACGCGGAAGGAGCGCGCGTGGGCGGAGGTGGCGGCGGCGCTGCGGACCGACGGTCAGTGTGAACGCGCACGATGTTCCGTAGTGTCTCGGTTAAAGGAGACGGTTGTGGTTTATTCTCAGGGACGTCGTGTTGAACTACAACAAAAACAAAGAGTCATTTTACACTTTGTTCATTTATAAACTGCAAGATTTATGTAAAACTGTAATAAAAGAAACAGTTTAGAGACTTCCTGTTCAAAACTGCAGAACGGACAAGCCCCGCCTCTTCAGAGCCACATTTCAAGAAAGAAGTGGATTGTCATTTATGTTTTTTTTGTTTTGTTTGTTTGTTTGGTTGAGTTTAGTCTTTATTTAAAGAGACAAAGAAATGAAGCTCATAAAAAAATAAAAGCGTTAAATCTTCCATCTGTCGTGTTCAATTTACAGAAATAAATTCAACGTCAACAAAGTCAATAATAAGAAGTGGCTACATATTTTCCTCCTTTAAATCGATGGATCTGCTTTAAAACAAGGTAAACACTGATGGTAAACATGGAGAGCACTTTTGGCAGAAAGAAAAACAATCACTAATAAAAAAATAAAACATGGACGACACCGACTGAATCCATAAAGAGTTGGATTGAAATAATGACAAACATTTAAAAAATGTAATAAATAACTTCAGCATTAAACATGAAAATAGACTTTTAATGTGGGCTATGCTTTTGTTTTTCTGTGTCGTGATCTCTGCTTCTTTTTCTGTACTTTTGCATTATAAAAACTAAAACATGTACATTTGAAGTGAACTAGGCGGGGACAGGGGGAAGCTTCTATGAATCAATCAAAAAAATAACTTTGAGTTCATGAATGAAACTCTGTTGGAACAAAAGTAAAAGCTCATTCAAGTTTTTAAAACCAGACCGTTTTAATCTTACAGTTTTTCATTGATAACAGTGTATTTTAGTGAAATAATAACACACAAAATAACACCAAAAACTACACAAAAGAATACCATTGAACCTGGTGTTTTGTAAACTGAAATCAGTTTCTTTTTGGGCGTCCCGGGACGGGTGGTGGTTATTTTAGGGGTTCAGGTCTGAAAGGTTTTGAGAACTGATGTGACATTAAAGGAGACATATGTCACCATCACCTTTAAGGCGTCTCACCAGGTCACAGCAGTGTTTCCTCATCATGAGAGAAAAGAAGTCTTACTTTGACTGAGTCCTGGATGTGTGAGTTAAAACACCTTCCCCCTAGCCCCGCCCACATCCCTGGACTGATTATCTGAAATGTCCCTCATTGGTCCAGGAGTGTTCCCTCATAGAAAAGGTTTCAGAGGTTCATTTGGACGAGCGTGCAGCGTCTGAACGTCACAAAGACCTGAAGACAGTGAGGTCTGAAGAGGAGCCAAGAGAGAGTCCTTTAAACAGAAAGATTCAGTTTAGTAAAGATTTATGAAAAATGAAGACTCCGAGCGGCACAAAAGATAAATAACAGGTAAATAATCAGCTGCTTGTCACAGTGAAATATCACTATGAGGAGGCGGGGCTTATCCACATGAAGAGGCGGGGCTTATATGTATGAGGAGGCGGAGCTTTAAAACAATAAAGTCATTCAGGTGCATGTTGTGACGGTTTGTCGCAGAAATGAAAGTCTGAGCGTAAATGCTCAGGTTTGTGTGTGTTTGCAGTGACTGAGTGTAAAACTCGATGGAGGAACCTCAGAGACACGTTTGTGAAGCACAGGAAGAGGCTGGGGCTCCCGAACGGCTCCGGGGGCTGGCCCCAGAAGGACTGGAAGTACGCCGAGCTCATGTCCTTCCTGCTGCCCTTCGTCGTGCCCCGAGCGTGAGCCTCACGTCGTGTCCTCAGCTCTTTGTCTCAGATAAAGTCTAACGTCCTGTCTGTCCTCAGCTCCAAACGCAGACGTCCTGCATCGGAGGCCGAGGGCGAGCAGAGCTCCGCCCCGCTGTCGCCCGCGGCTTCTCCTCCTCCGGAGCTCTCTCAGACGCCTCCGCCGGGGCCCGCCCAGGGCCTCTGGGGGGACCGGCCCCGCAGGTCCCGCAGCCCCAGAGAAAGGGCTCCGTCCTGGGCGGGGCATCGGCCGAGGGTCCCGGAGAGCGAATGGGACGAGGCGTATCACTTCTGCCTGAGCACCGTGCCTCAGCTGCAGCGGCTGAGCTGGAGGCGCCGCAACACGGCCAAGATCGAGATCCTGAGGGTCCTGGAGCGTCTGCGCGAGGAGCAGGAGCAGCAGCCGCCCCCGTGTCCCCGGAGAGTGCACCGAGCGGCGGACGGCCCCGGCAGAGCGGCCCCTCCAGGACCAGGTACACACCACACACACCACGGCGTCACGCGCTCTCGCCGCCTGAACCTGCCCCGTGTTTGAGCTTTGGCTGCGCCGTGGAGGGCGAGTGACAGCTGTATTTACTGTGTGAAGGCGAGCAGCGGCGCTCCGAGTCGGACCAGTACCAGACGCTGTTCCAGGAGCTGTTTCTGGAGGACGGGAGCTTTCGGCGGCTCTTGGGTTTGTCCCGAGGGCAGTTTGACGACCTGCTGTGCCGCGTCGGGGAAAGCCTCACGCTCCAGGACACCAACTACAGACGCTCAATCCCGGCGTCTCTGCGTCTGAGCATCGGCCTGCGGTCAGTACCAGCCCTTTCAATCCATACGGTCCTTTGTCTCAGAGATTAATGTAACGGTTCTATTTTAAAAGCATCTGTTTAGCATGATTTATATTTCCGGTGATACATCAGTTATCGTGTAATAGACGGGAAAACACTGACTGATTTTATTCATCTTTTGTGAATGACATGGTTGACCTCTGACCCTGGTGTTTGCAGGTACCTGCGCTCGGGGAACCACTTCCACAGCATCGCCGAGACGTTCCACGTGGCGCTGTCGTCCGTGTGTAAGATCGTGCCGCAGGTGGTGGCCGCTCTGTGGGACGGGCTGAAGGGGGACTTCTTGGCGCCGCTCGGCCCGCAGCGGTGGAGGTCTGTGGCGGAGGAGTTCAGGCGGCGCTGGGACTTTCCTCTGTGCTGCGGGGCGCTGGACGGGAGGCAGGTGGTGCTCAGGGCGCCGCCCCGTTACGGCACTCAGGGTCAGAGGGCGGCGACCGTGGTGCTGCTGGCCGTGGTGGACGCTCGCTCCAGGTTCCTGGTGGTTGAAGTCGGGGGCTTCGGGAGGATTAGCGACGAGGGCATTCTGGAGAGCTCGGTGTTTGGTCAGGCTCTGACTCAGGGCAAGCTGGACCTGCCGGGGGCGGAGCCTCTGCCGGGGGCGGAGCACCGAGGGCCGCAGCCCTACGTCTTTGTGGCGGACGAGACCTTCACGCTGCGCACGAACGTGATGCGGCCGTTCACCGGGCGCCTGGTGGCTCCGGAGAAGCGCGTCTTCAACCTGCGCATGTCCCGGGCTCAGCGCCCGGCGACCGACGCCTTCAGCCGCCTGGCGTCCCACTGGGGCCTGTACCGCCGACCCGCCGAGGTCAGGCCCGAGGTGGCAGAGCAGTGTGTGAGGGCCACCTGCCTCCTGCACAACTTCATCATGGAGTCGGGAGAGGAGGAGCCTATGGGGGAGGAGGAGCCTCTGGAGGAGGAGGGGCCTCTGGAGGAGGAGCCTGAGGAGGAGGAGCCTGTGGGAGAGGAGCCGATGGGGGAGGCCATGAGGGAGGAGGAGGAGGCCGCGGAGAGGCTTCAGGAGGAGGAGACCCGGAGCTGGGGAGCCGAGAGCGCGACAGGTGCAGGAGGAGCTGGGGCAGGTGCAGAGGCAGGTGCAGGAGGTGCAGAGGCAGGTGCAGAGGCCGGCGGGTCGTGGAGGTGGCGTCTGCGGCGGCTGGAGCGCGGCTGGGCTCACAGGCCGTCTAACGAGGCCATGAGGGTGAGGGAGGTGCTGGTGGAGCACTTCTCGGCTGAAGGCGCCGTCCCGTGGCAGAACGTCCAGGACCTTTGACTCATGAGTGTGACCCACACAGTCGTCGTATTATCTGTATATATTTCTTTAAAATAAACTGACCTTTAAAAATCCCTGAGAGTATTTGTGTTTTCTTGCTAAACTTTACTGTGTTTGATAAATATTATAATAAAAGTCAATCTCTGAAATAATGACTCAAAGGGGCTCAAGTTAAATCATTTTAAATAAAACTATAACCTAGACGAAAAAATACATTGACAAATCTTTTTTAATGATCATTTTGTTTATCCTCGTAGGTCACCTCTAGAATCTGTCTAAACTCTGATGCCCTGGATTATGGTTCATGTTCACGAAACAAAAACTGGCACAAAGTTCAGCTTCTTCTCTTTCACCATCACAATAAGGTCAGCCCCAAAGACGGGATTGTTGTCAGGGGCTTTAAAGGGGCACTATGTACAATCTGAGATGAACAAACACATTCTGTGTCATTCTGCTGTGTTTTAACGTCTACAGAACAGTCTGTTTACTTCTGTTTTCTGGAGGAAACTCCAGGTCACATGTTCAGACTCAGAGTCCACTGGAGTTAAACGTTAAAAACAGAATTCACAGGAAACATTGGAAGAGGAAAAAAGATGAGTTTTCTCTTGAATCAACAGTTTTGTCCACGGCGAACACACTGATATGACGCCACGCCTGTATGGGTGGAGTTATGGAGGCCCCGCCTCCTTCTAAAGGTTTTCATGTTTGTATAATTCTGCCTTAGTTTGGTGGGAGGGCATCTGTGGTAAATATTTATCATAGTTTTACATCTGTGAAGTTGCAGTTTGTGAAGAAATTTAGAAAATAAAAGTTTAAAATGACAGGAAGTGCAGCTGAATCCCTCTGTGATGTCATCAAAAGGCGACGCACCATTGAAAACACAGAGACCATTAAGCCGCACAGTTTAAACCATCATTTGACAAAATAAAGTGTTGTCAGGGATTATTTATTGTCAGCTCTAACTATTTTGTCGTGTGTGGACGTGGCCCTTGTTTACAGTCTGGTTGCTATGGTAACAGTTGGCCCTTGTTTACAGTCTGGTTGCTACGGTAACAGTTGTAGAATCACCTCTAACGATGTCATTTGTGTCGCGTTCAACAGGAAGTGACATCATAGACTTTAAACTGGACGTTTAAATCGGAGGCAGAATCCCGTGGTGTTGGGGTCGACGGCGCGCCTCATGCTCGGTGCTTGTGTCCTGCAGGTGTCCAGACGGTGCGTGCACAGGTCAAAGAGGAGCCAGAGGAACGGGGCGTCAAACAGGAGGTGGAGCGCCCCCCGGAGGTCACCGTGCGCGTGATGGACGTCAGCGCAGAGACGCACTCGGAGACGGACGCTCGCACGCGGGACTCTGAAGACACGGACCACGACGAGGACTGGACGCCGGCCTTCAGCTCCTCGGACGCACGGCTGGGCTTCCTGAGCGACGAGGACGAGCTGCAGTGACCCGCCCCCCGGCCACGAGGTCTCGGGTTCAGACAGCGGGGACTTACCATCAGGCTTGGGCCCCCAACCTGAAGGGGCCCCAATAAGATGCTCTTACCGACCATCGCAGACGCACGGCTCTGAAACAGTTCGCTCAGTATCACAGTAACACGGTGCAGTGAACGTTTAAAGGGCGTACGACAGGTTTTTATGATTCTCTAGTTTCGACTTTATTTGGTGGAATAAAACCTGTTGCAAATGTTAAACGTAATTTTGCGCCAATCAAATGTCAGTTTGTGGAGACAAGTTGAAAAATATGTTGAAATTGACAGGAAGTAGAGCAGAGTTCCGAAACATGATGACATCACACTAGGGAGGCTCACCAGGGACAATTTACAACCAACAAACACATTTCTCTGATCCTTTAATCATTGATTCAACAAAAATAAAGCTGTTCCCATATTTTTCTTATTAATCAAATTATAATTTCTGTGACATTAGAGTTTTGACCCAGTGTATGACATGGTTGCTAGGTAACAGATACAGAATTCCCCAGTGTGATGTCATGATTTACAACCAGGAAGTAAAAATTTAGACCTAAAAAATGGCCAAACTGGGATAAAAATTGGATTAAATAATAATAATAAAAAAAATAATTATCTTAAGTGTTTTAGTGAAATGAGTACTTCAACCTGTCATAGGCCCTTTAAAGCAGAACTAAGCAACTTCAGCGACAGAGCTCCCCCTGCAGGTCTCCTGTGAAACCACACTACCAATAAAACACACCCAAAAGCTTTTTTTTTTTTCTTTTTATTGAAATAAGGAAGTACAATCACATACAAATCATTTCATGTCGCCAAATATAGAAAAGAGAGCCAGTGTTTCTCAGGAGAATCGTCTTCAGGTCGGCGTCAGGAAAGTTAAACAAGGTTAAAATGTTAGTAGTTGGACTTCAAACAAGAAAAAGAAAAAAAAACAAATAGTATGGAATTGTCAAATATGTTAATTCTGCTCAAGCCACACCCCCTACTAAAGTGAACTAGTAAAAAATAACATTATAAAAATACAAATGAAACCGTGTATTTAAATCAGCAAAATGTGCTCTGATTTCTGAAATATAGTTATATAGTTTACTTACCCTCCTGAATTTATGAACAATACGTAAAAAAAAGTAAAAAAAAACAACAACAACAAAAACTAAAAATGTCCTTCAAGAACAATTCAAGAGACACGACAGAAAAGTTATAGAAAATCTTAACCTTAATAAATTGGGGGCCTGGACTTCCTTTTGCCTTGGGCCCCCAAGTGCCCAGGTGCGCCCCTGCCCAGACCACGTGTGGGGTTTGCATGTTATGACACTTCTGTAGCGCCCCCTAGAGAGTGGATGATCTTATGATGGAAACAGGGCTTCTATTTTTATTTATACGTTTGTTGATTTGTTAAAGGGAACAAATAGACCCTTTAAAGGTTCGCTTTTGTAAAAAATCGTAACAACTTTAACATAATGTGTGATTCAGTGGAGAAACTGGATTAAGCTCAGAACACGGTGTCAGTAAAAGCCTCAGACACACGAGACTCAGAGCTGCTTTAAACACATTTAACACTGGATTTGACCAAACATTTGCAGCACATTCTTACACACACAACGGTTTCTGGTGTAAAACGAACTGCTCTGATCTTTTAACTATTTTATAACTGTGTTTCCTCATCATTGTCAGATATTATTCTATTCCGAGTGATTCCTGCATGTTGGAATGGTGCTCAGAGAATCCCCGCCCACTCTTTACTTTCTTTGTTGTTTAAATCAGACTCTGGGTGTTGGTTTAAAACATGTCACATAGAACATTTTCAACAATAAAAACACGTAAATAAAAATGTGCTGTGGGGTGGGGCTTATAACTATGAAGAGGCGGAGCTTATTGCCATGAAGAGGTGGGGCCAATAGACGTCAACAAACCAGTCTCTATTATTAAACCGTTTTAGATCAATTTCATGGTTTGCAGTGAAAATGTCAAATAATGATCTACGCATCATGTTATTTTATATTTAATGCTAAATACTTGGAGAAAAAGAACAATTTGAGGAATCAAATCTGTTGTTTTCTTTCTAATGCAAATTGTTGGTTTTATTTGTTCTTTTTAATGTTATAAAATGTTTGTATTCTTCATTTTTATTCACTGTTGTTTCTTACATAATACACAGAGCAGAGGTGGGAGATCGATCAAAAAAATAACAATATTGCAATGTCTGTTTAGGAAATCCTCAAAATGAATAACCGAGTGTCTCATTTATATTAAAACTATTCTTAAAAATGCTCAAAAAGAGACGAAAAGGTTTAATTTAATAATTCTCCTAATTCTTCTGTTTTCATGAAAAGTACTGAAGTACCTGTTTAAAATTTACTTTTAAAGTAAAAGTACTTCAGACAGATTTTGAGAACTGTTAAAGCATCAAGTGGTGAACCTGTGCTGAAACAGAAACAACCAAATCTATTCTCACTTTTTTACAGGTTCCTAAAATGTACTTACACTTATTACTTATTAAATTGTATTTTTATTTTGTTATTGTGTTATTATTTTACTTTTTACATTCGAATTTTGTAGCTCTAACAGTCACAAGATGGCCGCCCCCGCCACTGCCTCGGCAGCAGAATCCAGTATTTCTCTAGTTTATTAAGCCTGTATGCTAGCTGCTCTGTTAGCTCCTCCGTTAGCTCCTCCGTTAGAGGCTCTGTTAGCTCCGCTGTTAGCTCCTCCGTTAGCTCCGCTGTTAGCTCCTCCGTTAGAGGCTCTATTAGCTCCTCCGTTATCTCCGCTGTTAGCTCCTCCGTTAGAGGCTCTGTTAGCTCCTCCGTTAGCTCCGCTGTTTGCTCCTCCGTTAGCTCCGCTGTTAGCTCCTCCGTTAGAGGCTCTGTTAGCTCCACTGTTAGCTCCTCCGTTAGCTCCTCCGTTAGAGGCTCTGTTAGCTCCTCCGTTAGCTCCGCTGTTAGCTCCTCCGTTAGCTCCTCTTTGGCTCAAACATAAAGCGTGTCAAACATGTCGGCGGGACTCAGACTGCGGGCTCTGGTGTCTGCGCGTCTCACTGCGGCTGCGGACGAGATCTTTGCGCTGTTTGAGAGAACGATAGCGGAATATGAGGAGGAACTGCGCCAATCACAAGCGGAAACCCGCACGAAGAGGCGGCTGCACCGGGACTGCGCTGCAGAGAGTCCGGGGAGGATGCACGGAGCCCCGGGGACGATGCACGGAGCCCTGGGGGGTCCGCTGGAAGCAGGTCGGTCCAGAAAACCAAATGGAACGTAGAATTCTCCAGCATTGCATCAGAATCAGAAACTGTTTATTGCCATTGTTAGTGAAATTCACAAACGTAGGAACTTGCTTCGGCGTAGGTGCAACATAAAGCAAAGGATAAAATATAAAAAAAATATAAAAAGGCATGCATAAAATTAAAAATAAAATAGATTAAGATAGACTATATACAGAATGTACAGTTGGCAGATAGTGCAATGTGCAATTGAGTAGTGCAAATAGATTGTTCTTAAATAGTATTATTGTTGAAGTGACAGGTGTTACAAAGTGTTCATGAGTCCAACGGCAGAGGGAAAGAAACTGTTCTTGTGGCGGGAGGTTCTGGTCCGGATGGACCGTAGCCTCCTGCCCGAGGGGAGGGGCTCAAATAGTCCGTGTCCAGGGTGAGAAGGGTCAGCTGTGATCCGACCTGCTCGTCCCCGAGTCCTGGAGACGTACAGGTCCTGGACAGATGGAAGGCTGCAGCCGATCACCTTCTCAGCAGAGCGCACAATGCGCTGCATGGAAAACAAGCCGACTAACGCCCTCAAAATACTGCATTGACAATAAAATCAAAGAAACAAGGGAAATCCATTGTCGAAAATACCTAAATAGTATTTATCAAAATGAATGTAAACAGATAAATAATGTGTTCTCTCTGCGGTTCTGTTGAAGAAACAATTACACATTTCTTCTTTGATGCATATTCACCAAAGAACTGGAGACCTAATTAAAATGATTCATGATTCTTCAAACAAACAAACGACCCAATTACACAGAATACCAATTTAACAATGAACCATTTCATAAAAACAACACAAAGCCAAACATCTCAGCCTTAAACCCCCAGCTCAGGCCAATGTACGTCACATTTCAAGAATTTAGTCAAATTGGGAGAAATCTTCATCTTTGGGAAGTGACGAGTGTTTGCTTCTCGTACTTTGCCTTTTTATAAACACTAAATTGTGTGTCAAATGTTGCCTGAAATGTGTTGGTTTTCAGCTCTAACTTTTACTCCATTCTGGAAGTTGGAACGTTCTGCTCAGCTCTCTTTCCTGTGTCTCCTGCAGGCGTCCAGACGGTGCTCGTGAGTTCCGACGCAGAGACTTTGCAGGTTAAAGACGAACCATCAGAGCAACAGAGCGTCAAACAGGAGGAGGAAGAGCGCCCCCCGGAGGTCGCTGTGTGTGTGAAGACAGAAGAGGAGACAGGGTTCCCCGTCGCAGATCCACAGTTCCCCGTCGCAGATCCACAGTTCCCCGTCGCAGATCCACAGTTCCCCGTCGCAGATCCACAGTTCCCCGTCGCAGATCCACAGTTCCCCGTCGCAGATCCACAGTTCCCCGTCGCAGATCCACAGTTCCCCGTCGCAGATCCACAGTTCTTCACAGACGCAGAGGCCCAGGTGCTGCACTCTGGAGACACCGGCCTTGAGGACGCCTGGAGCGCTCCTTTCAGCCGCTCGGACGCTCTCCTGGAGCCCGAGGATGACGGCGACGACTGCAGCCGGGTCCAGCAGGTCACAGGAGCCTCGTCCGGAGACGCCGAGCTCAAGAAACACCAGTGTCCTCTGTGTTTCAAAGTGTTCGCTAATAAAAGTCACTTACAGAGACACGGCACGGTTCACTCAGGCGAGAAACCTTTCAGCTGCTCGGTGTGCGACAAAAGCTTCAACACGAAGTCGTACCTCGTGGTGCACATGCGGCGCCACACGGGGGAGCGGCCCTACAGCTGCCCCTTCTGCCACAAAGGCTTCTCCCACAAGAGCTACTTTAACTTCCACGTCCAGACGCACAGCAAGGAGCGGCCCTTCGGTTGCTCGGTGTGCGGGAAGAGCTTCACGGTGGAGACGTACCTGCGCGTGCACCTGAAGACCCACAGCGGCGAGCGGCCCTTCAGCTGCTCGGTGTGCGGCGCCCGCTTCGGCCGAGCGAACAGTCTGAAGAGCCACATGAGGACGCACTCGGGCGAGAAGCCGTTTGTCTGCGGCGTCTGTGGGCGGAGCTTCACCCAGAAACACAACATGGACACGCACCGACGCACGCACAGGGACCATTCAGCTGCACAGTCTGACACACAGGGACCATTCAGCTGAACAGTCTGAGAAACTCAGGAACCATTCAGCTGAACAGTCTGACACACAGGAACCATTCAGCTGCACAGTCTGACACACGGGAACCATTCAGCTGTAAGGTCTGACACACAGGGACCATTCAGCTGCACAGTCTGACACACAGGAACCATTCAGCTGCACAGTCTGACACACGGGAACCATTCAGCTGAACAGTCTGACACAGAGGAACCATTCAGCTGCACAGTCTGACACACGGGAACCATTCAGCTGTAAGGTCTGACACACAGGGACCATTCAGCTGCACAGTCTGACACACAGGAACCATTCAGCTGAACAGTCTGACACACAGGAACCATTCAGCTGAACAGTCTGACACACAGGAACCATTCAGCTGCACAGTCTGACACACAGGAACCATTCAGCTGCACAGTCTGACACACAGGAACCATTCAGCTGCACAGTCTGACACACAGGAACCATTCAGCTGAACAGTCTGACACAGGAACCATTCAGCTGCACAGCCTGACACACAGGAACCATTCAGCTGAACAGTCTGACGCACAGGAACCATTCAGCTGAACAGTCTGACACACAGGGACCATTCAGCTGTACAGTCTGACACACAGGAACCATTCAGCTGCACAGTCTGACACACAGGAACCATTCAGCTATACAGTCTGACACACAGGGACCATTCAGCTGAACAGTCTGACACACAGGAACCATTCAGCTGTACAGTCTGACACACAGGAACCATTCAGCTGCACAGTCTGACACACAGGGACCATTCAGCTGCACAGTCTGACACACAGGAACCATTCAGCTGAACAGTCTGACACACAGGAACCATTCAGCTGCACAGCCTGACACACAGGAACCATTCAGCTGTACAGTCTGACACACAGGAACCATTCAGCTGCACAGTCTGACACACAGGAACCATTCAGCTGCACAGTCTGACACACAGGAACCATTCAGCTGCACAGTCTGACACACAGGAACCATTCAGCTGCACAGTCTGACACACAGGAACCATTCAGCTGCACAGTCAGGTGTGTCTGGGAGTGAGGGGGCGTGTCTGGGGGCAGGGGGCGTGTCTAATATGTGTAACGCTCTCTGGCTCCGCCCACTCGTCCAGAAGTACATTTTTCCTTCGTTTTCTCTGCAGTGATTCTGAATAAATCGTACAAAGTTGTGAAAGCCCCGGCTCCTCGGCCTGTGGCGAGTCCTGAGTGACATTTTATTTAAAATCTGTTTCTGAAACGGCACAAACCTCTACGTTATTAAAATATTACGCCGAATTTTAAGATTTACGTGTGTTTTTGGTCTGAAAACGACCGCCACTGTTTAAACTGAACCTCGTCGTCTTTAAACTCGGAATGTTTGAATTTTCCCAAATCCCGGCGACATAATTGATTGAGGAATGTACTTCTTAAAGGGCGTATGACAGGTTTTTATGATTTTCTAGCCGATTAGCCGAGTTTTAGCCCAGAGCGCAAAGTAATTTCCTAGTGTGATGTCATCATTTGCAACCAGGAAGTGATATGACAAAACTAAAAAAAATGCTTAAAATTACAAAATTATTTTTAGCAAAACTTTAAATATATTTATCTGACCTGTGTTTTAGTCACATGAGTCCAACCTGCCATAGGCACTTTAAAGGGGCTGTACCTGATTTGAGCTGTTTTTGAAACATGAAAAACAGAACCACTTTATGGGCCCCGTGTTTTGCTCGTGTTAAGCCCTGTTCAGACTCATCGACAAAATCGCGCCTGTCGCCCCTGGTTTGTCGCCTGTGCATTTAAGGACAGTCGCTTTAGTCGCTTTGGTCGCCGAAAAAAAAAAGTCACCAGCGACACGCGGCGCGACCAGCACAGCTGACCTGCTGCTAGAGTTTAGATTCCTGGGCGTTCGGCCCACATTTTCCGCTCTGTTGTCAGGCCGGGCCGCGGACCTGGGCCGTGTGGGCTCGGTCTCAGGACAGAGACGAGCACGTGTGTGTCACGTGTGGTGTCACGTGTGTTGTCACGTGTAGCACACGTGGGGTGTCACGTGTGGTGTCACGTGTGTGTCACGTGTGCTGTCACGTGTGCTGTCACGTGTAGCACACGTGTGGTGTCACGTGTAGCACACATGTGGTGTCACGTGTGGTGTCACGTGTAGCACACGTGTGGTGTGTCGCGGTCACGCAGCACATGTCAGCACATCCGTGTCACGTGTGGTGTCACGTGTAGCACACGTGTGGTGTCACGTGTGTGTCACGTGTGTCACGTCTGTCACGTGTAGCACACGTGTGGTGTCACATGTGTGTCACGTGTGGTGTCACGTGTAGCACACGTGTGGTGTCACGTGTGTGTCACGTGTGCTGTCACGTGTGCACACGTCGCGTGTGGTGTCACGTGTGCTGTCACGTGGTCACGTGTGCTGTCACGCGGTGTGTGTCACGTGTGGTGTCACGTGTGTAGCACGTCAGTGTGCTGTCAGCGGTAGCGTGTGTGTGTGTCACGTGTGCTGTCACGTGTGCTGTCACGTGTGCTGTCACGTGTGCTGTCAGTCGCGTGTGTGTGTCACGTGTGCTGTCACGATGTGCGTGTCACGCGTAGTCACGCGTGTGCTGTCACGTGCGGTGTCACGTGTGCTGTCACGTGTGGTGTCACGTGTGCGTCACGTTGGTGTCACGTGTGCTGTCACGTGTGGTGTCACGTGTGCTGTCGCGCAGTCGCGTGGTCACGCGTGTGCTGTCACGTGTGGTGTCACGTGTGCTGTCACGTGTGTGTCACGTGTGTGTCACGCATCACCGTGGTGTCACGTGTGGTGTCACGTGTGGTGGAACGTGTGGTGTCACGTGTGTCACGTGTGCTGTCACGTGTGGTGTCACGTGTGCCGTCACGTGTGCCGTCACGTGTGGTGTCACGTGGCCCATCGAGGCAACTGTTGTTGTGATTTTGGGCATTATAAAAATAAATTGATTTGATTTGATTTGGTGTCACGTGTGGTGTCACGTGTGCTGTCACGTGTGGTGTCACGTGTGTGTGTGTCACGTGTGGTGTCACGTGTGTTTCACGTGTGCTGTCACGTGTGGTGTCACGTGTGCTGTCACGCGGTGGTGTCACGTGTGTGTGTCACGCGGTGGTGGTCACGCGGTGTGGTGTCACGCGTGTGGTGTCACGTGTGGTGTCACGCGGTGGTGTCACGTGTGCTGTCACGTGCTGTCACGTGTGCTGTCACGTGTGTGTCACGCGTGTGGTGTCACGCGTGTGGTGTCACGCGTGTGGTGTCACGCGGTGTCAATGCAGTGTCACGCGGTGGTGTCAAGTGCAGTGTCACGTGAAGGTCACATCACGCAGCTGTTGTGTGGATTTGGGCATTATAAAATAAATTGATTTGATTTGATTTGGTGTCACGCAGGGTGAAAGTGTCACGCGTGGTGTCACGCGGTGCTGTCACGCGTGGTGTCACGTGTGCTGTCACGCGTGTGCTGTCACGTGTGTGTCACGTGTGGTGTCACGCGGTGGTGTCACGCGGTCACGTGTGTCACGTGTGCTGTCACGTGCAGGTGTCACGCGGTGTGTGTCACGTGTGCTGTCACTGTGGTGTCACGCAGGGTGTCACGTGGTGGTGTCACGCGTGTGCTGTCACGCGTGTGCTGTCACGCGTGTGCTGTCACGCAGTGTGGTGTCACGCAGGTGGGTGGTCACGCAGCGTCACGCAGTGTCACGCGGTGTGCTGTCACGCGCTGTCACGCGGCGTCGTCACGCAGGTGGTGTCACGTGTGTGTGTCACGTGTGCTGTCACGTGTGCTGTCACGTGTGGTGTCACGTGTGGTGTCACGTGTGCTGTCACGTGTGTCACGTGTGGTGTCACGTGTGGTGTCACGTGTGCTGTCACGTGTGTGTCACGTGTGCTGTCACGTGTGCTGTCACGTGTGCTGTCACGTGTGCTGTCACGTGTGGTGTCAGGTGTGGTGTCACGTGTGCTGTCACGTGTGCTGTCACGTGTGGTGTCAGGTGTGGTGTCACGTGTGCTGTCACGCGTGTGCTGTCACGCGGTGTGTCACGCGTGTGTGTCATGTGTGGTGTCACGTGTGCTGTCACGCAGGTGTGTCACGCGTGTGTGTGGTCAATCAGTGTCACGTGTGGCTGTCACGTGTGCTGTCACGTGTGCTGTCACGTGTGCTGTCACGCTGTGGTCACGCGGTGCTGTCACTCTTGGTGTCACGTGTGGTGTCACGTGGTGTGGTGTCACGTGTGGTGTCACGTGTGCTGTCACGTGTGTGTCACGTGTGGTGTCACGCGTGTGGTGTCACGCAGGTGTCACGCACGTGTGCTTTCACGCAGTGCTGTCACGTGTGGTGTCACGTGTGGTGTCACGCGGTGTGCTGTCACGTGTGGTGTCACGCGTGCTGGTCACGCGGTGGTGTCACTGCTGTCACATGTGGTGTCACGCGGTGTGTGTGTCACGTGTGGTGTCACGCGTGTGGTGTCACGTGTGGTGTCACGTCACGTGTGCTGGGTCACGCGTGTGGTGTCACGTCAGCTGTCACGTGTGGTGTCACGCGTGTGTGTCACGTGTGTGTGTGTCACGTGTGGTGTCACGTGTGGTGTCACGTGTGGTGTCAAGTGTGGTGTCACGTGTGCTGTCACGCGGTGGGTCACGCAGGCTGGTCACGCGGTGTGGTCACGCGGTGTGTCACGCGGTGGTGTCACGCGGTGGGTCACGCGGTGGTGTCACGTGTGTGTCACGTGGTGCTGTCACGTGTGCTGTCACGCGTGTGGTGTCACGTGTGGTGTCACGTGTGCTGTCACGTGTGTGTCACGCGGTGCTGTCACGTGTGCTGTCACGCGGTGTGTCACGCGGTGGTGTCACGTGTGGTGTCACGTGTGTTTCACGTGTGCTGTCACGTGTGCTGTCACGTGTGGTGTCACGTGTGTGTGCTGTCACGTGTGCTGTCACGCGTGTGGTGTCACGCGTGTGCTGTCACGTGTGCTGTCACGCAGTGCTGTCGCAGTGTGTGTCACGTGTGCTGTCACGTGTAGCGTGTGTGTCCGTGTGCTGTCGCTGTCACGCGTGTGCTGTCACGTGTGGTGTCACGTGTGCTGTCACGTGTGCTGTCACGTGTGGTGTCAGGTGTGCTGTCACGTGTGCTGTCACGCGTGTGCTGTCACGCAGGTGTGGTGTCACGCGGTGGTGTCACGTGTGGTGTCACGCAGCTGTCACGCGGTGGTGGCTCACGTGGGTATCACGCAGGTCACGCGCAGGTGTCACGCAGGTGTCACGCGGTGGCTGTCACGCAGGGCTGGTCACGTGGTGCTGTCAATGCGGTGCTGTCACGCAGTGGTCACAGTGGTGTCACGCAGGCTGTCACGCAGGTGGTGGTCACGTGCAGGCTGGTCACGCAGGTGCTCACCGCAGGAATCACTGCGCTGGTCACGTGCAGGGTGTCACGCAGCCGTCACGCAAAGCTGGTCACGCAGCTGTCACGCGGTGGTGTCACGCGGTGCGGTCATGTGGTGTCAGGGTGTGAAGGTCACGCGCAGGTCACGTGAAGGTCACGCGGTGGTGGTCACGTCGGTGCGGTGGTCACGCAGGCTGGTCACGCAGGGCTGGTCACGCAGCTATCACGCAGGTGGTGTCACGTGTGTGTCACGTGGTGCACGCGGTGGTGTCACGCGGTGGTGTCACGCAGGTGTCACGCGTGTGGTGTCACGCGGTGTGTCACGCGGTGCTGTCACGCAGGGTGTCACGTGGTGGTCACGCAGCTTCACGCAGGCGGTGGGTCACAATGCGGTGGTGTCACGCGGTGTGTGCTTCAATGCAGGTGGTGTCACGTGGCTGGTCACGCGGTGGTGTCACGCAGGCTGGTCACTGCAGGTGGGTCACGGCATCACGCAGGCTATCACGCAGTGGTCACGCAGGCTGTCACGTGTGCTGTCACGCAGGTGTCACGTGGTGTCACGCGGTGGTGTCACGTGTGCTGTCACGCGGTGCTGTCACGCAGTGTCACATGTGCAGGGTGTCACGCAGTGGTGTCAATCACGCGGTGCTGGGTCACGCATGTCACGCGTCACGCAGGTGTCACGCGTGTGGTGTCACGCAGGCTATCACGCAGGTGGTGTCACGCGGTGGTGTCACGTGTGGTGTCACGCAGGTGTCACGCGGTGGTGTCACGCAGGTGTCACGTGTGGTGTCACGCGGTGGTGTTTCCACGTGTGGTGTCACGCGGTGGTGTCACGCGGTGGTGTCACGTGTGTCACGCAGGTGTCACGCGGTGGTGTCACGTGTGGTGTCACGCAGGTCACGTGTGTGGTGTCACGCAGGTGGTCACGTGTGGTGTCACGCAGCTGTCACGCGTGTGGTGTCACGCAGCTGTCACGCAGGTGTCACGTGTGGTGTCACGTGTGCTGTCACGCGGTGCTGTCACGCGGTGCTGTCACGCAGGTGCTGTCACGTGGTGTCACGGTGTCACGCAGTCACGTGGTGTCACGTGTGTCACGCGGTGCTGTCACGCAGTGCTGTCACGGTGTGCTCACGCAGCTGTCACGTGTGGTGTCACGCAGTCACGCGGTGGTGTCACGTGTGGTGTCACGTGTGTGTGCTGTCACGTGTGGTGTCAGGTGTTGTGTCACGTGTGCTGTCACGTGTGCTGTCAGGTGTGCTGTCACGTGTGGTGTCAGGTGTGGTGTCACGTGTGCTGTCACGTGTGCTGTCACGTGTGTGTCACGTGTGTGTCACGTGTGGTGTCACGTGTGCTGTCACGTGTGGTGTCACGTGTGGTGTCACGTGTGGTGTCACGTGTGGTGTCACGTGTGGTGTCACGTGTGTGTGTGTCACGTGTGCTGTCACGTGTGGTGTCAGGTGTGGTGTCACGTGTGGTGTCACGTGTGCTGTCACGTGTGCTGTCACGTGTGCTGTCACGTGTGCTGTCACGTGTGCTGTCACGTGTGGTGTCAGGTGTGGTGTCACGTGTGCTGTCACGTGTGTGTCACGTGTGTGTCATGTGTGTGTCACGTGTGCTGTCACGTGTGCTGTCACGTGTGCTGTCACGTGTGGTGTCACGTGTGCTGTCACGTGTGTGTCACGTGTGGTGTCACGCGGTGGTGTCAATGCGGTAATTGTCACGCGTGTGGTGTCACGTGTGGTGTCACGTGTGTGTGTGTCACGTGTGCTGTCACGTGTGCCGTCACGTGTGCCGTCACGTGTGGTGTCACGTGTGGTGTCACGTGTGTGTGTGTCACGTGTGGTGTCACGTGTGGTGTCACGTGTGGTGTCACGTGTGGTGTCACGTGTGGTGTCACGTGTGCTGTCACGTGTGGTGTCACGTGTGTGTGTCACGTGTGTGTGTGTGTCACGTGTGGTGTCACGTGTGCTGTCACGTGTGCTGTCACGTGTGTGTCACGTGTGGTGTCACGCAGCGATGCTGTCCGCGTGTGGTGTCACGCGTGTGTGGTAATCCGCGTGTGCTGTCACGTGTGGTGTCACGTGTGCTGTCACGTGTGGTGTCACGTGTGCTGTCACGTGTGGTGTCACGTGTGCTGTGTCACGGGTCATGTGTGTCACGTGTGGTGTCACGTGTGGTGTCACGTGTGGTGTCACGGTTGTGTCAATGCGGTGCTGTCATGTGTGCTGTCACGCAGTGCTGTCACGCAGTGTGTCACGCGTGTGTGTCACGCGTGTGGTGTCACGTGTGCTGTCACGTGTGGTGTCACGTGTGTGTGTCGTGTGCTGTCACGTGTGCTGTCACGTGTGGTGTCACGTGTGGTGTCACGTGTGCTGTCACGTGTGTGTCACGTGTGCTGTCACGTGTGCTGTCACGTGTGTGTCACGTGTGGTGTCACGTGTGGTGTCACGTGTGTTTCACGTGTGCTGTCACGTGTGCTGTCACGTGTGGTGTCACGTGTGTGTGCTGTCACGTGTGGTGTCACGTGTGGTGTCACGTGTGCTGTCACGTGTGCTGTCACGTGTGCTGTCACGTGTGTGTGTCACGTGTGCTGTCACGTGTGCTGTCACGTGTGGTGTCACGTGTGCTGTCACGTGTGCTGTCACGTGTGGTGTCAGGTGTGGTGTCACGTGTGCTGTCACGTGTGCTGTCACGTGTGGTGTCGCGGTGGTGTCACGCGTGTGCTGTCACGCGTGTCACGTGTGGTGTCAGCGTGTGGTGTCACGCGTGTGCTGTCACGTGTGTGTCACGTGTGCTGTCACGTGTGCTGTCACGTGTGCTGTCACGTGTGGTGTCAGGTGTGGTGTCACGTGTGCTGTCACGTGTGCTGTCACGTGTGGTGTCAGGTGTGCTGTCACGTGTGCTGTCACGTGTGCTGTCACGTGTGTGTCACGTGTGTGTCATGTGTGGTGTCACGTGTGCTGTCACGTGTGTGTGTGTCACGTGTGTGTGTGTCACGTGTGCTGTCACGTGTGCTGTCACGTGTGCTGTCACGTGTGCTGTCACGTGTGCTGTCACGTGTGTGTCACGTGTGGTGTCACGTGTGGTGTCACGTGTGGTGTCACGTGTGTGTCACGTGTGCTGTCACGTGTGTGTCACGTGTGGTGTCACGTGTGGTGTCACGTGTGGTGTCACGTGTGCTTTCACGTGTGCTGTCACGTGTGGTGTCACGTGTGGTGTCACGTGTGTGTGCTGTCACGTGTGGTGTCATGTGTGCTGTCACGTGTGGTGTCACGTGTGCTGTCACATGTGGTGTCACGTGTGTGTGTGTCACGTGTGGTGTCACGTGTGGTGTCACGTGTGGTGTCACGTGTGCTGTCACGTGTGCTGTCACGTGTGGTGTCACGTGTGCTGTCACGTGTGGTGTCACGTGTGTGTGTGTCACGTGTGTGTGTGTCACGTGTGGTGTCACGTGTGGTGTCACGTGTGGTGTCAAGTGTGGTGTCACGTGTGCTGTCATGTGTGCTGTCACGTGTGCTGTCACGTGTGTGTCACGTGTGTGTCACGTGTGGTGTCACGTGTGCTGTCACGTGTGGTGTCACGGGTGTGTCACGTGTGCTGTCACGTGTGTGCTGTCACGTGTGGTGTCACGCGGTGGTGTCAATGCGTGTGCTGTCACGCGTGTGTGTCAGCGTGTGCTGGTCACGTGTGCTGTCACGTGTGTCACGCGTGTGGTGTCACGGTGGTGTCACGTGTGTTTCACGTGTGCTGTCACGCGTGTGCTGTCACGTGTGGTGTCACGTGTGTGTGCTGTCACGTGTGCTGTCACGTGTGGTGTCACGTGTGGTGTCACGTGTGCTGTCACGTGTGCTGTCACGTGTGTGCTGTCACGTGCTGTCACGCAGGTGCTGTCACGTGTGTGTCACGCGGTGGTGTCACGCAGTGTGCTGTCACGCAGGTGTCACGCGGTGCTGTCACGTAAAGGTCACGCAGGGTGTCACGTGTGGTGTCACGTGTGGTGTCACGCAGGTCACGCAGGTGTGCTGTCACGTGTGGTGTCACGCAGGTGTCACGCAGGTGTGTCACGCAGGTCACGCGGTGTGTGTGTCACGCGGTGCTGTCACGCAGGTCACGCGGTGGTGTCACGCGTGCTGTCACGGTGTCACGTGTGGTGTCAATGTGCAGGGTGTCACGCGGTGGTGTCAGGTGCGGTGTGCTGTCACGCAGCTAGTCACGCGGTGCTGTCAACGGTGTCACGCAGGTGCTGTCACGCGGTGCTGTCACGCGGTGTGTCATGTGGTGTCACGCGTGTGCTGTCACGTGTGCTGTCACGCGTGTGTGTCACGCAGCTGTCACGCGGTGCTGTCACGCAGGCTGGTCACGCAGGTGTCACGCAGTGTGTCACGTGTGGTGTGGTGTCAACGCGGTGGTGTCACGCGGTGGTCAATGTGTCACGCGGTGGTGTCACGTGTGGTGTCACGCAGGTGGTCACGTGGTGGTGTCACGCGGTGGTGTCACGCGGTGGTGTCACGCAGTGCTTTCACGCAGGTGCTGTCACGCAGGGTGTCACAGCGGTGGTGTCACGCGTGTGTGTGCTGGTCACGCGGTGGTGTCACGCGGTGCTGGTCACGCGGTGGTGTCACGCGGTGTGTGTCAATGCGTGTGCTGTCCACGCGGTGTCACGCAGTGGTGTCACGTGTGCTGTCACGCGTGTGGTGTCACGTGGTGTGTCACGCGTGCTGTCACGTGTGTTGTCACGCAGGTGCTGTCACGCGTGTGGTGTCACGCGTGTGCTGTCACGCAGGCTGGTCACGCACGTGTGCTGTCACGCAGTGTGTCACATGGTGTCACGCGGTGGTGTCACGTGTGTGTCACGCGGTGGTGTCACGCGGTGGTGTCACGTGTGGTGTCAATGCGGTGGTCACGTGGTGGTAACACGCGGTGTCACGTGCTGGTGTCACGCAGGTGGTGTCACGCGTGTGGTGTCACGCAGGTGGTGTCACGCGGTGGTGTCACGCGTGTGGTGTCACGCAGGCTGTCACGCAGTGGTGTCACGCGGTGGTGTCAATGCGTGCTGTCACGTGTGCTGTCACGCAGCTGTCACGCGGTGGTGTCAATGCGGTGGTGTCACGTGTGCTGTCACGCAGCGTGTCACGTGTGCTGTCACGTGTCACGCGGTGCTGTCACGCAGCTGTCACGTGGTGTCACGCAGTGGTGTCAGGTGTGGTGTCACGCGGTGCTGTCACGCGTGTGGCTGTCACGTGCTGTCACGTGTGGTGTCAGGTGTTGTGTCACGTGTGCTGGGTCACGTGTGCTGTCAGGTGTGCTGTCACGCGGTGGTGTCAGGTGTGGTCACGCGGTGCTGTCATCGTGCAGCTGTCACGCAGGTGTCACGCAGTGTGTCACGCGGTGGTGTCAATGCAGCTGTCACATGTGGTCACGGTGGTGTCACGCAGTGGTGTCACGCGGTGGTGTCACGTGTGGTGTCACGCGGTGTGTGTCACGGTGGTGTCACGCAGGGTGTCAGGTGTGGTGTCACGTGTGGTGTCAGGTGTGGTGTCATCGCGGTGGTGTCACGTGTGCGACTAGTCACGCAGTGTGCTGTCAACGCAGCTGTCACGCAGGTGTCACGTGTGGTGTCAGGTGTGGTCACGCAGGCTGTCACGTGTGGTCACGTGTGTGTCAATGTGTGTGTCACGCAGGTTGTCACGTGTGCTGGTCACGCGTGCTGTCACGTGTGGTGTCACGTAGCAGGCTGTCACGCAGGTGGTGTCACGCGGTGGTGTCACGCGGTGGTGTCACGTGGTGGTGTCAACGTGTGGTGTCACGCAGGTGCCGTCACGCGTGTGCTGTCACGCAGCTGTCACGTGCACGCAGGTGTCACGCAGTGGTGTCACGGTGGTGTCACGTGTGTGTGTCACGCGGTGGTGTCACGTGTGGTGTCACGTGTGGTTTCACGTGTGGTGTCACGTGCTGGTCACGTGTGCTGTCACAGCAGTGGTGTCACGCGGTGTGTGGTCACGCGGTGTGTGTGGTGTCAATGGTGGTGTCACGCAGCTGTCACGCAGCTGTCACGCAGTGTCACGCGTGTGGTGTCACGCGTGCTGTCACGCGGTGGTGTCACGTGTGTGTCACGTGTGCTGTCCGCAGTGGTGTCACGCAGGTGGTCAATGCAGGTGCTGGTCACGTGTGTGTGTCACGCGTGTGGTGTCACGCGGTGGTGTCACGTGTGCAGGTCACGTGTGGTGTCAGGTGTGGTGTCACGCGGGTCACATGTGTCACGCAGGTGTCACGTGGTCACGCAGGTCACGGTGTCACGTGTGGTGTCAACGCCGTGTGTGTCACGCAGGGTGTGCTGTCACGTGTGCTGGGTCACGCAAAGGTCACGCAGTGTCAGGTGTCACGCAGTTGTCACGCAGCTGTCACGCGGTGCTGTCACGCAGGTCAGGTGGTGTCACGTGTGCTGTCACGCAGGTGTCACGCGGTGGTGTCACGCGGTGGTGTCACGCGGTGGTGTCACGCGGTCACGCAGCTGGTGTCACGTGTGGTGTCACGCGGTGGTGTCACGCGGTGGTGTCACGCAGGTCACGCAGTGGTGTCACGCGGTGCTGTCACGTGGTGCTGTCACGCGTGGTGTCAATGCGGTGGTGTCACGGTGGTGTCACGCGGTGGTGTCACGCGGTGCTGTCACGCAGGCTGGGTCACGCAGGTGTCACGCGGTGGTGTCACGCGGTGGTGTCACGCAGGTGTCACGCAGGTGGTGTCACGCGGTGTGTCACGCAGGGTGTCACGCAGGTGTCACGCGGTGGTCATCAGGTCACTTTGTGGTGTCACGCAGGTGGTGCTGTCACGCAGCTTGTCACGTGTGGTGTCACGCGGTGTGTGTCACGTGGTGCTGTGTCACGCAAAGGTCAGGTGGTGTCACGTGGTGCTGTCACCGCAGGTCACGGTCAACACGTGTGGTGTCACTGCGCAGGTGGTGGTCACGCAGGTGGTGTCACGTGTGCTGTCACGCGGTGGTGCGTCACGGTGTGGTGTCACGTGTGCTGTCACGCAGGCTGTCACGCGGTGGTCACCACGCGGTGGTGTCACGCAGGGTGTCACGGTGCTGTCACGTAGGTCACGTGTGCTGTCACGTGGTGTAGTCACGCAGGTCACGCAGGAATACGGGTGCTGTCACGCGAGGTCAGCTGTCACGTGTGTCACGCGGTGGTGTCAATGCAGGCAGTCAGCGCTCAGGTGTGTCACGCAGGGCTGTCACGCAGCTGTCACGTGTGGTGTCACGGCGGTGGGTCACGCGGTGGTGTCACGCATGGTGTCACTGCAGCCGTCACAGTGTGTCAATGCAGCTGGGGTCACGTGGTGTCAATGGTGTGGTGTCACGCAGCTGGGTCAGGCAGCACGCGCAGGGCTGTCACGCGGTCACGCGGTGTGTCACGTAAAGGTCACGCGGTGGTGTCACGCGGTGGTGTCACGTGCTGGGTCACACGGTGGTGTCACGCGGTGTGTCACGCTGTCACGCAGGTGTGTCACGCAGGTGTCAATGCGGTGGTGTCACGTAGCAGCTGTCACGCGGTGGTGTCACGGTGGTGGTGTCACGCGGTATGTGTGCTGTCACGCGGTGGTGTCACGCAGCTTCACGCGGGTCACGTGGTGTCACATGCGGTGTGTCACGCAGCTGTCACGCAGGGTGTGTCACGCGGTGTGTCACGCAGCGTGTCACGTGTCAAGGTCACGTGTGTTAGGGCGTCACGCAGCTGGGTCACGCGGTGGTGTCACGCAGGTGTGTCACGTGGTACGCTGGGTCAATGCTGTGGTCACGTGCGGTGTCACATGTGGTGTCACGTGGTGTGTCACGCGGTGGTGTCACGCAGGTGTGTGTGTGTGTCACGCGGTGGTGTCACGCGGTGTCACGTGCGGTGGTGTCACGCAGTGGTGTCACGCAGGTGTCACGCGGTGGTGTCACGCAGGTGTGTGTCACGCGGTGGTGTCACATGCGTGTGTGTCACGCGGTGTCACGTGGTGTCACGCAGTGGTGTCACGCAAAGGTCACATGCGCTGGTGCTGTCACGCAGGTGTCACGCGGTGGTGTCACGCGTGGTGTCACGCAGGCGTGTGTGTCACGCGGTGCTGTCACGCGGTGGTGTCACGGTGCTGTCACGCAGGTGTCACTGCAGGTGCTGTCACGCGGTGTGTCACGCGGTGGTGTCACGTGGTGCTGTCACATGTGTGTCACGCGGTGCTGTCAATGCGGGTGGTGTCACAGGTGGTGTCACGCGGTGTGTGTCACGCAGGTTTCTTCGCAGGCTGCTCACGCAGGTCACGCGTGGTGTCACGCGGTGGTGTCACGCGGTGTGTGCTGTCACGCGGTGGTGTCACGCGGTGGTGTCACGCGGTGCTGTCACGCGGCTGGGTCACGCGCAAAGGTCACGCGGATTCGTCACGCAAAGGTCACATGTGCTGTCACGCGCTGTCACGCGCTGTCACGCAAAGGTCACGCAGGTGTCACGCAGCTGTGTGCGGTGGTCACGCGGTGGTGTCACGCAAAGTGTCACGCGTGTGTGTGTCACGCGGTGGTGTCACGCAGCCGCCACGCAGCTGGCCACGCAGGGCGCCACGCGGTGGTGTCACGTGTGGTGTCACGCGGTGGTGTCACGCGTGGTAGGTCACGCAGCTGTCACGCGTGTGCTGTCACGCAGTGGTGTCACGGTGTGTGTGTCACGCAGGTACCAGTGGTGTCAATGCGGTGTGTGTCACTGCAGGTGGTGTCACGTGTAGGTGTCACGCGGTGGTACGCAATGGTGGTGTCACGGTGGTGTCACGTGTGTGTGTTTCACGCGGTGGTGTCACGTGTGGTGTCACGCGTGGTGTCACGCGGTGCTTCACGCAGTAGTGTCACGTGTGCTGGGTCACGTGTGGTGTCATCGTGTGGTGTCACGTGTGTGTCACGTGTGTGGGTCACGCAGCTGTCACGTGTGTGTCACGTGGTGTCACGTGTGTCACGTGTGGTGTCACGCGTGTGTCACGCGTGCAGTGTCACGCGGTGTTGTCACGTGTGTAAACACGTGTGCTGTCACGCGCAGGTGTCACGCGGTGGTGTCACGCGGTGCTGGTCACGCAAATACGTGGTGTCACGTGTGCTGTCTACGCATGTGTGCTTCACGTGTGTGTCACGCAGTGGTGGGTCACGTGTGGTGTCAACGCAGGTGTGCTGTCACGTGCAGGCTGTCACATGTGGTGTCACGCGCGTGGTGTCACGTGTGTGTGGTGTCACGGTGGTGTCACGTGCAGTGGTGTCACGGGCAGGTGGTCAATGCGCGGTGCTGTCACGCGTGGTGTCACGGGTAGGGTGTCACGGTGCTGTCACGCGGTGCTGTCACTGCGTGTGCTGTCACGCGGTAGCTGTCACGTGTGTGGTGTCACGAATGCAGTGCTGTCACGCGCGAAGGCTGTAAACACTTCTGCAGGCTGTCACGTGTGTCAAAGGTGTCAACGCAGGTAGTCAGGTGTGTCATAGGTAGTGGTGTCAGGTGTGGTGTCAATGGTGTGGTGGTCACGCGGTGCTGTCACTGTGCTGTCAACGCAAAGGTCACGCAAATGGTGTCAGGTGTGGTATGTCAGGTGTGGTGTCAGGTGTGTGTGTCACGCGGTGTGTCACGCAGTGTGTCACGCGGTGTGTCAGGCGTGTGGTGTCACGCGGTGGTGTCACGTGTGGTGTCACGGTGGTGTCAATGTGTGGTGTCACGCAGGTGTGTGTGGTCACGCGGTGTGTGTGTCACGCAGGCTTGTCACGCGGTGCTGTCAACGCAGGTGGTGTCAGGTGCTGCTGTCACGCAAAGTGTCACTGCAGCTGTCACGCGGTAAAGCTGTCACGCGGTGCTGTCACGTGCGCTGGTCACGCGGTGGAACACGCAGCTGGTCACGCAGGTGCTGTCACGCGGTGCTGTCACGCCCGTCATGCGCTTGCCACGCGGTGGTGTCACGCAGGGCGTCAATGGGTGGCTGTCACGCGGTGGTGTCACCAGGCGGTGGTGTCACGCAGGTCACGGTGCTGTCACGCGGTGCTGTCACGCAGCTGT